>LZPO01066967.1:29240-50997 GCA_001675575.1 Neotoma lepida
TAGTGATTATCTTGCTGCACACTACATTTTAACAAAACCAGAGGCTGAGTGGATAATGAAATGAAGAAGACAAAGTTGTCATAATTGGATCATATCAAAATATCTGTTAATAGACAACTTTAGGGAAGTTCAGCTTAAAAATGCAGAAGAACAGAATAAATGAGAAATATATTTTCTAGGACAAAAAAGCTGTCCTGGGAGAGGAAAATATACGTGTGGTATGACTCAGATTTAAATTGTTTTATTCACCATTATAAAAAGCACTGAACATATTCAAACCCTAAATTGTAAGATAGTTTCCACAGGAAAACATGACTGAGAGGGTGATGGGTGCAGATAATGAAGTTCCTCAGTGAAAAGACGTATGTTANCCCCTTGAACTGAGAAGAGAGAGCTAAGAAGAATCCAGTTTTGTAGGTATTTGCTATAGAACAGAGGACTTCAAAGCAATCAAATGGAAATGAAAGCAAAGTTTGATGCGAAGGATTGACATCAGGGATAATCTGCACATGGAGTTTCAATAAAAATGAAAAGTTCATTGAAAAAAAATGAATGATGTGAGGTGCTCACTTAATGGCAATTGATTATCAGTGGAGGGAAAACAATTATTTTGCACACAAATGTGTAAATAAAATGTGTAGACAAATGAAAATTACTTTAGCAGATCTCCTTATCAAATATAATTTCAGAGATTGTGCATATGATCTAAAACCCACAAAGCTAGATTTCTTACATCTTAAGAGTTGAGCATGACCATCTAGTGTTGAGAAATAGCTGAGACACTGATGGTGCTTCAGTCATACAACCTGCACGGCATGAACAGGACCCATTNTGAGGGAATGGCAGATGGTCGCTAGAGACCCAGCTCAGTAATTAACTGAGGAAGAGATTAAACAATTCCATGAAGCACAGTAAAATAGACAAATATCCCATATTCTGTTTCAAAAAAAAAGATTATTTCCAGACAGCAGAGTTTTTCTCCCTCCCCTCTCCTTTCCTCATTCTGTTATCCTCCATCTCACTCTTTCCACCATTTTCTGGCTTTTTCTTTTTCCATCTCTCCCCTCAAAACACAGTCTTTCTTACTATGATAGCCTTAAATTGGTGAATTTTGAGTTGAATAAAACTCAGTCATCAATGTTGTGATATTTATCTCCAACAGGCTCAGNTTGGAGATAACCAGAAGCAGATGATTGATTCCGAGAATATGAGAGAAATAACTCATATCTAGACATTGCTTAGAAATAATTGTATACCTTGATCTGAGGAGACAGANCAAATTGGTTTTACTCATTATCTCTTAATTTAAAGTGACCTGTTCTACTAGGCTACATGTACACCCCTCTGACATGCAATTTTTTGTACGATGCCTTATTTCATTAATATTATTTCATTGTCACGTTATTTTATCACTCATTTTGTTTTTTATAATGGTGTCTCTAGTCTCTACATCTTTCAAAAAAAGATTTGCATGGGATATGAATAAGATATGTTTCAGACAAAAACGTAATATTTTTGCTGAATCTTAATTTATATTCTATTTTTATCTGGTACTTGAAAAATTTTATGGCTTCTTGTAGTGATTTAAAATGAGCACTATAAGCACCAGGAGAGACAGCTCGGTAAAGGAGAGCACTTACTGATCTTTCACAGGACCTGTGTTCATTTCTTGTCACCCACATTTGGTAGTTACNACCACTTAGTTCCAAGAGAATTTGATCCCTTTCGCTTCTGGGGAGACTTGTACTCATGTGCACATACTCATAGGCAGAAAAAACATGTATAAGCATAATTAAAAACATAAGAAGTAGGCACTGTAGACCTGGTCTAATTGCCACATGTTGAGCTAGAGGATGGAAAACAATTTTGTAGATGGGAATATGTACACTAATTTATAAATTATATTAGACAAGACACCTCTAAATGCCTAATTTTTATTAACATTATATCAAGAGTGCAACATTATCAGAGAAGACAATTTACATGTGTCACTTTGATTTTCTACTAGAATTGGAATCCTAGGAAAATAACTAACTTTTATGGACTTTGGTGAGCTGAATAATTTTTTAAACTTTTTATTGATTCTTTGTGAATTTTACATCATGCATCCTGAACCCACTCATCTCCCTGACCCCTGGCTCCACTCTTTGCCATTGTGAACACTCTCCCCCGCCCCAAAAAAAAAGAAAACCAAATTTAAAAGCATAGCCTAAAAACAAACCAAAAAAGAAAGGAAAGAAAAGAAAATTTCAGTGTGGAAGCTGTAGTGTGACCCGGTGAATCTCACAGTATACCTTTTAGTTCATACATCTTTACTTGGAAGTGTTCTTTGCACTGGATCATTTGTCTGGCTCCAGACCTCTGGCTTCTGCTACTCTATTGATGCTAGGCCCTCACTGGGATTCCTCCTGGATATCCTGTTGTTCTCCTGTATCATGGGGATCCTGTAGCTTTGGATCTGCAGATCCAGCACCTTTACATGCTCCAGCCCTTCATAGATGACATGGATGTTCGGGTGGGCTAACTCATAGGCCTTGTTCTGTGCCTGGGCAGTAGCTGGTTTGGTCAGCCTGCCAGTTTTCTCTCATTGTCACCACCAGGGCAAGCTCTTCTGCACTGTCCTAGCTCCTGAGAGCAGGAGAACTGACCCCTCCCCATCAGCCATGTGGTGGCAGCGGTGAGGGAAAGATGCCCCCCTCCCCCTTACCCCTTACTCCCTCCCCTTGCTACCTATGGCAGGCAGGAGGAAAGCAGGAAAGTTGGTCCTGCCCCTCCTGGGCTGCAGCCTGGGGAGCACACTAGAGCTGACTCTGTTTGCAGGGGCACAGGTGAGCAGGTCCTTTGGATGTGAGAGCAGGGGAGTGACACCCNTCCCCTCCCTTGTAAGCCATGTGGTGGGACAGGTGGGGAAATGTGCCCTCCNATGCCATCCCTTGCCAACTGTGGCAAGCAGATCTGGCCTCAGAGACAAGAGAACAGAAGAGCTGGCCTTGTCCCTCACCAAGTGCAGCATTTCAGCAAGCAGGCCTTATACCTTTCCTGGCCCTGGTGATGTGAGTGTCAGAGAGTTGGACCCAAGGATGTGAGAGTAGGGGACCTGGCTCTGCTCCTAGCTGCCTGCTGCAATGACCAAAAAATAAATTTTATCTCCATTTCTTTCATGTATGATGTATATCTCTAGATATATACTTCGATTTTCAGAGGCTTTGTCATTCTATTTATGCATAATTGACAATGCAGTTAGTGCAACCTGAACACTGAAGCTAAAAGTAAGCAGGATTAATCATGTTCATGTTATTGTTAGACATGGAAGTCAGAATAAAAGTTAACGTAATACAAATGAAGAAAGTGAAACTTGCCTGGCCATTGACTGGTGTAAAATATGTAAACCTTGATGTTTAGTATGATTTATTATTCACATTTCATGTTATATAAATACAATGAAATACATTTCATACTATTTAAAGTCAAGAGGTTNAAATTTGCGAATAAACTAACTTGTGTCTTCATGTGAGGTAAAAATCAAGGTTCGGTAAAAATGGCAAGAATTAAAGTGAATGGAAAATTTTTATTTCTAATTATATTTAAAACAAAATTTCTGAATTGTCAGTTAGACTTCTAGACTTACATAACCTACATAGCACTTTTCAATGTCATGATAAACACAACTCATTTTAAATTTCAAAGGTACAGATTCTATATAGGATGATCTTTTTGGATCTGCAGTATAGTTTAGAATTGCATGAAGTTCAGATTAAATGAAGACAAAAATAGCTACATATTTGAAGTTTTAGAGACAACTTGGAAGAGATTCAGGTTTTATCTAAAATGAGTTTGTGGTCCATAGGCAAAACATAAAATAGTAAAGTAAAATAAAATAAAATAAAGGTGTCCATATGTCTGAATAGAGGTACTTTATTTGTAGTCTACCCTCTTCTAGATTATGAATTCCTTAGTGTTGCCTCATGATCATGCAGCAGCACTTTTTAAATTGTTGTCTCTTACACCAAATATATTGTATTTGAACAAATTTCACTGTTTCAGATTGCAAAAGGATAAGTTATAGAATGTAAACATGTAATTTTAGTGCCCAGAAGAGACTCTCATGTCAAAAGGACAAGATTAGCAGCTAGAAAACTAGATAGGTATATGAAAATGAATCAAATTTATGTTCACAATTATAGAATTAATGGCATTTATGTTAGAAATGTATGAGAATATGACAAGATAAACTTAATTCAAATCATAAAATATGTTCAAAAATATGTTCAAAGAAATAATACTAAAATTTCACAAGAAAGAGATCCTATCAATACAATTTTATCACACTAATATTTAAAAGTTTTATTACTCTAATCTCATAAATATGTCTCTAAGAAATAAATCAGTGTCTTCATGACTATGATTGTAGACATAGGAATATGAATCCAACTGAGTATTAACATTCCAACAAAGGCTCTTCACAGTTACCTATTCTTACCTAAGGGCAAAACATGAGTTTTATAGGACAGCAAATAAAATTCACACTAATAACTATTTCAGGATGGAATATGGCAGACTGGGAATGTGGAGTGCAGAGGCAAGTTTTCAGCTTTTATCCGCTGTTCACAATGAATCAGTATTCTTTGTTTCTCTGATAATTATCTTTTGCTGGCCACTGGATATGGTAAACCTATAGGAATTCATTAGAGAAATTTGAGTAAGTTCTTCTGGGTAGACTCAAGTCACATACATCTTCAGGAGAAGTAGGGCTTTACCTTTAGACAAGTTCTTCATTTATAGATGTAGATGTGTGAGAATTAAAACTATTGAATTTCAGCTAGTGATTTTTTTAAAGTAGTATGGATTAACCTGCTATTAATATTCTTATGCTTGTCTATAAGTAGCATCCTGTCTAGAGTAAAACTGGGGAAAATAATCTATTAGGATAACTCAAATATNAAATCTGTTAGTCAGAGCTGGGACTTCTGTAGATCCAAGAAAAGACACATATACCCTTGGAACCAGGGCTTTCCAGGATACTGTTCCACTAACTTTAAAGTGTTCAATAAGAAAGATATAATTTTGCACCATCTCAAAACCCTTTGTAGTGAAACAAATTTGAAAAGACACAAAATGTCCAATCACTCTCACCTGAAGTGTCAGACTTGCAAAAACAGAAAGGTGATAAAAGAGTTGTCACGAAGATTGTAACAAAAATGCCATTAGAAGTGCAGACAGAATTGTGCAATCAAGACCAACATTGAGAGAATAACTTGTATTTCTAAAAAGAAAAAAAATAGGGGGATGAATTATTTATAGCTTAAGTAGGTTCAAATGTTATAAGTATCAGATATTAAATATATTATTTTTCTGTATAGCCCTGGAAGTTGCTCCATAGACTAGGCTGGCCAAGAAGTCAGAGATCCTCTTGCCTCTGCCTCCTGAGGACTATGATGAAAGGTGTCTGCCACCACTGCCATATAATATTTCAACATCATTTTGTCCATTAGTACCACCTACCCTCCTCTGAAAGAAGTGTTCTGTCTCATAGTTAAAACCAAAAGTAGAACAACAGCAAATTTCCTGCTTAGTGGCTCTCTAAGCCTCTACTTTGGATAAAAAGAAAATATGTGATTGCAAAATTCACCCAGTGTGTGTTTTCAGCCTTAGCTGACAACTACGGAATCAGAAACCCTAGGAAAGAANTCCACCTGTGGGTATTTTTAGGAATTATGTAGCTGAATGTTCTAATCACTATGGGCATGAACATGGTGGCTATGATTTAGAAGGCCTGAACCTTCAATACTGACCCATTAATGTCTGGTATATAATGAATGGACTGTAAATATATAATAGATTAATTTTCAAGGATTTACAAAGGATACATTTTCTAGAGATTTAGAAAGAACACTACAAGTAGAAGAAAAATGACCCAAGATTTTACAGGCAAAANAGGCAATATTCTTAAAATTCTTTGAGATAAATATACACTGGGGTGTGGTGTTTGGATAAAACTCTGGATNACTTCCTTGCCCTTAGATATCATTGAATGGATAATTTTTGAAACCTGCATGGTTTGTACTAGATGCTTTCCAAAACTGTTTTTGTTCCACACCATAGAATTTTATTTTCTGGAGAACAGAGTCTGTTGAATGCCCCTAGTAATGGCTAGGAGGAAAAAGTATGTAAAGAATTCATCATCTTGCAGTTTGGGAATTTAGTTCAATGGCAGANAATTTGTACAGCAAGCACAAAATCCTGGCTTTTATACTCAGCACAAAATGAACAAATATTTACCACTCAGATAAAAGGGGTTGGGGTGGAGGGTAAAAACATCAAAATATTACTTTGAAGTACATATCAAGACTTATACTCTATGCTCTGCTGAGAAAATACTTTTATAAATCTCAGAAGACCCTCAAGAAGATAAGCTGGGGAATGCATTTCTTTTTCTTTCTTGTTTTTTAAAATTAATTTTTGTTCTGAGTATATATTATGACTTCCAAGTTAGTGTTTTTTATGGGATTTCTAAGTGTGTGAATGAGTCTCTGATTCTTTTGTTTATCTTTTGTATTCTTTTCCCTTTTTTTTTGTCTTGTCTAACTTTGATGTGATGATATGATAGTTTTTGTTTTATCTATTTATATTATATTTTATTATTATCTTTTAGAAGTGTGATTGTTTTCTAATGAGAGACATAAATAGAGANGGACAGGAGGGGAGATGGCACGTACCTGGAAGGAATATTAGGAGTAGAAACCATAATCAGGATATATTATGTGAAAAACTATTCTATTTTCAATAAAAGGAAAAGAAATTTTGTTTTAATTTAGCATCCAGACTAGTAGGTGTCAATAAGACATTGTCATAAATATTTTTTGGGCTTCCTCCTCTACTACCCTCCCACACACATTCCCTCAGATCATATGCTGTTGCTCCCTCCCTCCCTGCCACCTTTTTTCCCCATATCTCATGAATTCCAACTCCCTTTTCCCTTTTTTAAACTACCAAATCTTCCCTTAAAACCACTTCTCCCTATCTCATTGTCCGCTGNCTAGTTTTATGAACTATTCACATCTACACCTACATTTCATATATAAAAATATGAAAATGATTAAAATCTTCAANTCACATTTGGGACAATACTTGGCATTTGTCTTTCTGAGTCTAGAATAATCCTCACCATAATGATTTCTAGTCTCATTTATTTTACTCTAAATGTCATGGTATCATTTTTCATCATAGCTCAATAAAACTATTTTGTGTATATGTTACATANTTTTTTTATATTTTTATTTATCTATGAACATCTAGGTTAGTGTCAGTTCTTAGCTTTTGGGAGCAGTGTAGCACTAAATGTGGATGAGAAAATGTCTCTGTGGAGTGATTTAGAATCCCTTGGATATATACATAGGAGAGTTATAGCTGTGTTACATGGTAGAACTAGTTTTAGGGACAGCACATAATATCATGTAAGAGGAACAGTGGGGCATCATGAGGTAGCATGACCAAGAGAGCCTGGGAAGAAATTTAGAAATTCCAAATACTCCCAATTGTCAACTATTGCTGTTTAAGTTTCTGTTGTGGGGTATTTGATCATACTATGTGAAAATGTGTCACTGTGATTGGTTTAATAAAGAGCTGAACAGCCAATAGTTAGGCAGGAGAAAATAGACAGGATTTGCAGACAGACATAGGAACTCTGGGAGGAATCTGAAGCAGAAGTGATTAAACCAATCCTGGTGCTTGTGGTATACAGAGGCCCTGCTGTACAGCTGAGCACTTGAGCAGCTGTCAAACTACTTGGCACAAGGTAGAAATGCCTGCTATTTAAGTTATAAGGACTAGCTAAAAACAAGCGTAAGCTATTGGCTGAGCATTTATAATTACAAAAAAAAAACTTTAAAAAATGAGACCTGAAAATCTTGGGGAACAGAAGTGATGTTTTCCTGTAAATATTTAATACATGTCTCTCAAATGTCCTTTGAAGTGGGAGGGGATCAATCTTGGGATAATTCCAAATGGAATAGAGTATTTTGATATGTCCATTGAGAGGGTGATGTGTACATACCTATATTGTATATATGTGGTGACATGCACTGGCTTTTGTGCAGAAACAACCTGCTCTCTGTGCTGCTGTTGGACAGTCAGTATTTTAATGTCTCTACAGTTTTCCTATTGCACGATTTCATATTCTGCAGATGGTGAGTGGCACCCATTCTTTGTAACCATTTAGTGCTGTAAAGAAATATTCTAAGTGTCATTAGGATTGTCGCTGCCAGAACTGACATGCATGCACTTAAAATAAATATATTATAATAACCGTAAAAAAATACAACTTCAAGTAATACAACTTAAACATAGGTAGATCCTGCCAATCACCCAGTGACCCCTCAGTGACCCCCAGTGACCCCCTCCAGTGACCTCCTCCAGTGACCCCCAGTGGCCGACTTACCTTCAGTCCTATCTCTCCTATTCTTCCTGTGTACTTCTCTCTGGATTCTTTTAGACCAAATCACAGCTGTTGTGCCACTGTCTCTGGTTGCATTCTTTTTCTCAAGATGAAGATTTTAATAGCCAACCAAAAATAAAAGCTTGGAAAATTATAAAAAAAAAAAACCTGTGGATTTTACTGACATAAAACAGAATATCCTGTATACCTGATATCAATGTATAAATAATGAGCATTAACACAGTAAAATGCTCAACGAAAAAATCGAACTTCCAGAGCTGGGGCAGGTAAACACTGGTCCAGGCTAGTATCCAGAGACATGAAGCTAGGCCCTAATGGAAGAACAAACAGCAGCTGCAGCCCAGAACAAGTGATGTAGCCTGATGAACCTAACTTAGAGGGTGGAGCCATCTGCCAGCACCACATGCTAAACAAAGCCAAGAGGCAGGCAGCCTGATCATTTAAGGTTTAACTTACGTGGTCAGAGAAGGTTGCAGATGCGCAGAAAGTCAGATCTAGACTGAGAAAATCTCTGAACAGGTACAGTATGCTTGAAAATGTACTTAGATATTAAAGAAAAAAAAAGAAAATGATACAGGCAATCATAGATAAAATAGTTTAAAAGTAATAAAGTCTTTAAAGAAAAAGTAATATATGTGTGTGTGTGTGTGTGTGTGTGTGTGTAATAAGCCATGGAAAATATTATAACATAGGCATCTGGATTCTATATAGGGCTTCATTAATTTTAAATTTTTTAAATGCTAATGAACAACAACAATAACAACAAACAAAAAAAACAGCTACTGAGAGACATTGGATTGTGGAAAAAAAACACTGCTAAATTAAACCAGCCTGCATATTTTAAGGATGTTTTAACTTTAGAATGGAAGTCAGGAAAGGTGTTGCATTGTGGGAGAGGTTATGCTTTTATTTCTACCTGAAATGTAAAGGTATGCATTTCTTAAAAATTAATAGAGATCAGATTTGTCTGAGACTCGGCTATAGACAAGAAGGAAGAAACCAAGAAAAACTATAAGTGACAGATAAGCTGATCCCTCTATGTGGGAACATCTCTGAGACTGGATGAGCCATGATCAATCTTGTTGGTTACAAAGTCATAGTGACTTGTTTTTTATGTGCCATCCTTTTATGGCATGGATGGACATTTATATTACAGTTACTCTATGCACTCCAAACAGATTCATATATTTGACAGATGCCTTTTCTCTGCTCCAACAGAGAATCATCTTTAGCTGATTTGTACACACCACACATTCCATACTTGTGTTAATGCAGATATGTATGCTACCTTCAAAAGTCTGTGTTTTCAGAAAAAAATGGTCAGACACCAATGAAGAAAAGTAGCCAAGGTGATCCAGCCTCTCAGAATGCCTCTGTTGCCATTTCCATAAAAGAAATGCATCCAGNACAACTTCAGGGTTGTTAGCTGAGNTGTTTGAGCCTCACAGACTACTCTAGCTAGGGATTCAGTTAAGCCCTACACCTTCCCATGGAGCCTGGACAAAAATGGTAGAGCTAACTCTCCTAGAACTTGACAATTATTCTAACTTCCTCAGGATGTCCTAAACATGCTATCACCCCCAGACAACAGGAAGCAATTTTAAGGGCACAACACCCAAATTCCCAAGAGGTGGGGTGGTTAGTTGTTAGTCATTTGATGGGTTATGGATGTTTGTCATCATTTAGGGAGATTGGTTCCAAGTTGTTACTGGCCATGGTTAGAGAAAAAAGAAGCAAAGTAGTTTACATTTGGGGATCTATTTCTGAAAAGAAAATAGGGGTGGCATAGGAATGATAGGATAACAGGATAAGTAATTGAATCTACTTTTAGACTAAAAAAGAAACTACTTGTCTCAAATATTTTATATTGGTATGGATTTTTATATATTGATACAAATTTAAAGTTTTTTTATTACATATAAGGTATATATGTTTCTAGTCTTGTTTAAGGTATTGTACCTATGCAGCTAATTTAAAATGTAATATAAAGTTATAGTCCTTGAAATCTATTATTATAAACTATTTAGGATAATTAAGAAATGCAGGATAGTAGTTAGTCATTTATAATTATCAAACTTGTAGACATGTTAGGTATCTTTTCAAGATCAATCAGGGATATAGTTTATATAGATAGGTGGTCTTCAAACACTTCAGAGACTTACTGAATATGGCCTTTAAGATGCTTTAATAATGTAAGACTTGCCGGGCGGTGGTGGTGCATGCCTTTAATCCCAGCACTCAGGAGGCAGAGGCAGGCGGATCTCTGTGAGTTCGAGGCCAGCCTGGGCTACCAAGTGAGTTCCAGGAAAGGCGCAAAGCTACACAGAGAAACCCTGTCTTGAAAAAACCAAAAAAAAAAAAAAATGCAAGACTTTTCACTACAGAGATAACTGTGCTCCTGGCAGCATCAATCTACTTCAGAGAAGAATGATGGGCATCAAAGAAGCTCCATATGAAGTTTGGTTTCAATGTGGCAAAGCTAACCACTGGGCAAGAAACTACCCTTGCCTCAACTGCTGACAGTATGCTGTCCAAATTGAACAAGTAGGAGAAAAAGAAATTTGACTGTCAAATTTTGCACAGACAGTGTTGGCCAATCCTTCAAAACTCCTGATTCAGAGAAACATCTGTAAGATAGTCTAGGCCGGTAGGTCAAAGATGGATGTCCCAACATTACAGAGAAACTTTTGGTGACTTTCTAAGCATCCAGATATTTCTGTCATTTCTATAGTTTTATAAGGTGTTTGCTCTGCATTTCCTATTTACTCGAATAAAATTTTATCCTTCTTGTGTTTCTGATGGGGGTTGGAGACTAGATAGTTATATCATTTTATTTGTTACCAAATTCAGAAAAGAAACTTATAAAAATAAATGTAAAGTTTATAAGATTGAGAGATGTAAATCTTAAGTTATCTAGCTAAGAAAATGTTTTAAGGTCTGAATGGGTTTTTTTTTAGGCTGGTAATAAACATTATGATGGAAAATGGTTTAGGTATAAAACTTTGGACTCTCCAAAATAAAATAGATAGTAGAGTATTTTCTCCAAATTTGCCAAATATTAATGGATTAGACATTGTGAATATAATTTTTACTTGATTATTGTTATTATTGTATGTAGTTTTACTGTGTTATAGTTAAAATCTTTCCTTTTTATTTAGACAATACCTGATAATAATTCTTATTGTATATAGTTTACTGTGTTAGACTTAAGCTCTTTCTTTTCATTTAGACAAAAAGGGGGAAATGTTGTGGAATATTTGATCACACTGTCTAAAAATGTGCCATGATGGGGTTAGAAGGGAGCTGAATGGTCAATAGCTAGGTAGGAGAGGAGAGGCAGGACTTCCAGAAAGAGATAGCAACTCTGGGAGGAATCTGAGGCAGAAGGAATTAAGCCAGTGAGACACAGAGGAAGATGGATGTACATTATGAAGTAGAAGTAATGAATCATGTGGCAGAATGTAGGTTAATATAAATGAATTTAAGTTATAAGAGATAGTTGGGAACATGCCTAAGCTAAAGCCAAACATTCACAATTAATAAATAGTCTCCATGTCAATACTTATGAGCTATCAGTCTACAGAAAATCCAACTATAAATTTCCAGAAAGTTATTTACTGTGCCTCTATCTTCAAGTATTTTCCTCTAGCAATTTCAGCATTTCAAGTTTGATATTAATATCTTTTATTTTCTTTTTATTTATTCTTATCTCATACAATATATCCAGACCACAAGCTCCCCTCTTTCCACCTTTTTGAGTCCTCTCATCCACCTTGCATTTCCTCTAGATCCACTGCTTTTCCTTTTCCTTTCAGAAAAAAAACAGGCGTCCTAGGGATATCAACCAAACAAGCATAGCAGGTGACAATGATTATCCATAAATCTGTTATCAAAGCTGGAAGAGGCAATCCAGTAGGAAGGAAGTAGCCCAAAAACAGTCCAAAGAATCAGAGACACCCCTAATCCCACTGTTAGGAGTCTTACAAGAATACCAAGCTACATAACCACAACATATATGCAGAGGACTTAGAACAGACCCATGCAGGTTCCATGATTGCTTCTTCAGTCTTGTGAGCCCCTGCTTCTGAGGGGTTCCCATAGCTCTGCCTAATGTTTGGCTATGGATCTGTGTATCAGGTCTCATCATCTGCCAGAAGAGGCCTCTCTCGTGATAATCAATCCATGAGTATACCAAAATATCATTAGGAATCATTTCACTGACCTTTTTGACAGCCATGTTTGGATCTACCATAGGTCTCTGGGCCTTCCAGCTTCTGGTTCCTGGCCATCTAGGCAGTGTAAGCCATGGACTCCTAGTGTGCTATAGGCCTCCAGTTAGACCAATCATTGGTTAGCCACTCCCATAAGCTCAGAGACAACATTGCTCTAGCACATCTTGCAAGAAGGACAGGTTGTGGGTCAAAGGCTTTGTGGCTGGGTTGGTGCATCAGTACCACAACTGTATGACTTGCCTGGTTACAGAAGATTGCTCTTTCAGGCCTTGTATCCTCCACTGGGAACCTAGGAGTCCTAACTAGGTTCCAGGAAGTTAGACTAGGCTCACAACAAAAACTCATATAAATATCTTTGAACCATTTAAAATTATTGCTTTGTAGATTGAGAATTAGAAATACCATTTTATTCTTCTGCTGTGGGTATCCTGATTTCCCTGAATCACAAATTGAAAATGTTTTCTCTTATTCTGTTTTATGTTATCAATACCTTTGTCAAATATTAGGTAGCTTTATCTGCAAGTGTCTAATTCTGTGTCACATATTCTATCTCATGTGNCTGAATGTTTAATTATGCCTGTACTCTGCTGATTTTATCACTGTGGTTCTGTAGAATATATTGAGATATCTTTATGTTGCTTCATCTCTTCCTGTTTTGTTTTTAAATGAATTTTAGATTTTTTTTTTTTTACTCCTTCAAAGAGTGTCATTAGGTGGAGACTGCACTGAATCTGTGAACCAATTTAAATAATCAGCCTTTTCACAGTATTCTGCCAGTCCTCAAGTATGGAGTTCTTTCCACCGTCTAGTGTCTTCAATTTTGTTCTTCAGTGTCTTAAATTTTCATTGTGAAGGCTTTTCACTTCCTTGATTAGACATTTTTCCTGGGTATTTTTATGTTTTATTTTTTTAAGCTATTGTGAATGGAGTACTACCCCTACCTCCTTTCTTGATGACTTAATAAGTGGTATTTAGAAAAATACTGATATTTGAATGTTGACTTTCTATCCTGTAACTTTGCTGAAAGTATTAATCAGATACAAATGTTTTCTATTAGAATCCTTATCATCTTTAAATGGACAATTATGTCATCTACAAGAATAATTTGACTTTGTTCTTTCTGTTTCCATCCCTTCTATTCCTTTCCTTTTCCTCTTAATGTTTTCAATAAGACTGTGACCTGAAGTGGTTAATTTTTATTATCAACTTAATAAGATCTAGAACTGTCTAAAAGACAATCTACTGTGTATTGGTAAGGGATGGTATTCATTAGGTTAGCTTCTGAATATGCCTGTGAATGATTATCAGGATTAGGTAAGTAGAGATTAGAAGACCCACACTATGAGAAGCACCATGCCCTGGGCTGGGTCCCTGTATTACATTAAAAAGAGAACTCTCCCAAAGTGCGAACATTCTTCTTTTCTTAATGCTGCAAACAAAAGTGACCAGCTCCCACATATTCTTGCTACTTTTACTTCTCTATTATGATAGGTTATACCCTAGAACTGTGAAGCTAAGAAAGCCTTAACTAAGACTTAACTAAGAACTTAAGTTGCTTTAGTGACACATTTTGTCACAAAAAATTAGGCAAGTAACTAAGAAAGAGTATGTTGGATATCGAATCTGTTGGATAAAACTAAAGGAAGTGGACATTCATGTCTCATTTGATATTTTTGAGGAATTGTTCTTAATTTTCCCATATTCATTCTAATATTAAATATAAATTTGTTGTGTACCTCCTTTATGGTACCAATCTATCTTCCTTCTACTTCTAGCTTCTTCAGAACTTTTATAATGAGGAAAGGTTGATATATTTCTATCTCTGTCTATATTGAGTTGATCACATGAGTCCTGTATTAAGCCTTTTAAAACTTTGTATTTAGTTTATTGATTTGTTTATATTGAACTAATTATGAATCCCTTGGACTAAACAAATTAAATCTTCTAAACATGTCCTTGAAGTTGATTTTCTCATATTTTGTTGAGGTTTTCACAGCCATTTACATGAAAGAAATTGTCCAATATTTTTTCTTCGTTTTGTGCCCATATTTAGTGTTAGTAGTACCTTTGCAGAAAGAGTACGATAGTATACTTTTCCTTTCCATTGTATAGAACAGTTTGAAAGGTATTAAAGTTAGATCTTTGTAGAATTCAGCACTGAACCTATCTTGTCCTGGGCTTATTAGAGGTGGGGGCTTTTAATCACTGTTTTTATTTCTTTGTGTATTATAAGTCATTTCCTGTTTAATATAGACTTTAGTTAGCTTTGGAAATTCATTTGTGTTTTATCACTTATACATTTTTTCCCCCAGATTTGGTAAGGAAATGTTTTGAAAGTTCTTCCTAATTTTTCTGTGGCTTCATTGGAATCTGTTATAACAGCTCTCTTTCATGTCTAATTTTATTAATTTATGTAATATTTTTCTTGCTAGTTTGGCAAAGGTTTTGTCACTACTGTCTATCCTTCCTAAGCAACAACTGTTTGAGTGATTCTATATATTGTCTTTTTAGGAGTTTGTAGTCAGAAATTTTCTCTGGTCCCACCAGGCCTCTGCAGTCTCATGGCCCGCTTATAAAATAATCACTCAAAAGCTTATATTAAGTATAACTGCTTGGCCATTAGCTCATGCTTATTACTGACTAGCTCTTACACTTAAATTAACCCATAATTCTTATCTATGTTTAGCCATGTGCCTTGGTACCTTTTCTCAGTTCTGCCTTGTTATCTTGCTTCCTCTGTGTCTGACTGGTAACTCCTGACTCTGCCCTTCCTCTTCCCAGAATTCTCCTTGTCTGCTTGCCTCGCATGTACTTCCTGCCTGGCTACTGGCCAATCAGCATTTTATTAAGCCAGTGTACAAAAGCATTATCCCACAGCAGGAGTTCATTAATTTTTGTCCTAATCTTGTCTATGTATTTATCTATTGTGTTTTAGCCTAACTTATTTAGATCGTTTAGATGTATGATTCAATTGTTTTATTTGTGATCTTTGAGCCTTTAACAGAAATACTTTATAGCTAAAGTGTTTGCTCTTAGAAGTGCCTTTGCTGTGCTCCAGAGGGACAGGAGCTGGTCATGGGCATGTCTGTGGGGAATTGCATTTGTAATTTAATTTATATGGGAAGACCCAGTCTGTTGTGGTAAGCACCATTCTCTAGACAGAGAGATGCAGATTGGTAAGGAGGGATAAATTACACTGAGCTCAAGCACACAAACAAATGAATTTATTTATCTCTGGTTTTCAAAGTGGATATAATGAATAAGCTGCTTCAAATTATTGCCACGTTGACTTCCATGCAATAATAAATCTGAATCATAACCTTGAATCATGAGTTACAATAAGCACTTTCTCTCTTATGGTGGACTGTCAGGATATTTTATTGCAGCAACAGAAATGAGCCTAAGATANTGGTCTGCAATATGGCTAACTTTGGAGACATGTCTATGAGCTTTGGAGAAAATGTTTATCCTCCATCTTTTGAGTATAATATTTTATAAATATCTGTTACATCTAATTGATTTATCATATAATTTAGTCTTGAATTCTTTGAAAAGTTTTAGTATGCAAGACGTACCTAAAGATTATGGTTAGATATCTAAATCTCACACTTTTGTGTCAGTTCCAGTTTCATGATTTTATGCACTTCAGTGTTTGTTTCATGAATTTGNGAGCCAAAAATATTCAGTTCAAATAAATTTATAATTGTTATATTGATGCCTTTATTAACATATCATGCTTTTTACTTCTTATAACTAGTTTTGTTTGGAAGACTACTTAATCAAATATCAAAATAATGATGACAGCTTATTGACAGCTTACTCTGACTAGGAATATCGGTCTCTCTCATCTCTATTTGTAGATGCTTTTACCAGTGACTTGTATTTCTTGGAGACAATAGGTAGTTGGATCCTAGTTTTTAATCAATCAATCATCCTGTTTTTGTTTGTTTGTTGAAATTGACCACATGAGTCCATTTGTAATTAGGATATCATTGAAAAGGGTGTGCTATTTCCTCTAGTTTCTTCATTTTTATCCAGTTTTGTTTGTTTTGATTATTTGTAATTATTTTCTTTCTTCCCCCAGTAGTTAGGTTTTCATGTTTTACTGAGGGAAAAAATAGAATCTTTCTGAGCTCTCCTATATTCATATACAACTCTCATAAATATGTTCCTTCCTAGACTCCCGNGGATATGATTATTTCTTTTCTTCCTCTATATATTTAGTGTGTTTGATACCTCAGTCTTGTCTTGGTTGTATAAAATGACTTAATTTGTACTTATTTTGAAATGTTCTTATTTGTCAATCAGCTTATAAAAGATACCTATTCTGTGTGTAGCAATATTTTTGTCAGTTATTTACTTTCAAAGCTTGATACTTACTATTCCATTCTCCTCTGAATTTTGCCTTTGCTGACAATAGAGATCTGATGATATTCTGATGCTTATACCTTTGTATGTGAGTCAACATTTTTCCTTAATCTTTTAATACTGTTTCTTTCTTTTTGATTTTTTTTTTTACATCTTGACAATGATGTTGGGTAACATTCTCTGATCCTGTCTATCTAGGATTCTAAATTTCTCTTATTCTTGGATGATCATAAATTTCTCTAGGAGTGGGAATTTGCTTTATTGTCTTAACACCTTTTGCTAACTTGTTGATGACTTTAAACTTTAGTTTAGTTCTTCTTTCTATGTAATGGATTATTAAGTTTGGTCTCCTGAAGACATCTAGAANTCTAGGAAGTTTTGGTAATGCTCAATTTTTTTCTTCATATATGATGACTTTATTATTATTCCATTGGCCTTGTCTTCTCTCACTGAAGTTTGTCTTCTTGGTCTTGTCAGGTAACAAGTCACCTGTGACTTTGATTCATTCACTTTCTGACTTTTTGTTTGTATCTTGTTTGGAGTCTCAATTTCCTTGTTATATTTTCTTCTTATTTTAAATTTTTTCCTTCCAACTAGCAAACAGTTTATCTATTCTGGAAGCTTTCTTTTCTGGCTATCACTTCATTCTCTCTTAAATTTTCTAAATGACTATGATCTTTTTCAAAAGTAGTATGCTGAACTATTTTTCTGCTATTTTATCTACTCAGTTATCTTTGAGCTGATTTGAGTCTATAAGGTTTTCATAGAAGGTTGAAGGACAGAGAATTAGGAAAAGAGACAGTAGCTAAGAATAAGTAGGAAAGGACAAGATTTAGAGGTATGAGAAGCAGTACAGAAACTACTATAATAAGTGCTGTGGAAAATTCAAAAAGGCTGATATAAGTGATGTAAATTAAAACACAGCTCAGCAAAGAAAGTACAGAAGTGTAAAATACAAAATAAACAAAAATAAATGTAATAATCAATACAATGAAATACCAGGCATTATTACCCACTTCTCTATCCCATCCTAACTGGGAAGATATCCCTCCCATGAATTTTCTTCTTTTATNAGTCTTCACAGGAGTGGTAGACAGCTGCTAGTCTCAATAGTTCAACCAAGTAAAGTCAATGGTAAGAGAAACTTGGTGTGATCCAAATGTATCATTGGTCATAAATCCCCAGTCTAACATCACTACTATATGCCTGCAAATTAAAACCTTGCCTCTGGAGCTTGGAGAATCAGTCTTTCTTTCCTTTTGAAGTAATTATTTGATTAATTTACTTACCGTTTATCTATTGTGTGTATATGCATGCATGTGTGTGTGTGTGTGTGTGTGTGTGTGTGTGTGTACATAAGTGTACATGTGTGCCATGACCCATGTATGGAGATCAGAAGTCAGTTCACAAGAATTGGCTCTCTCTTTGAACCATGTGGGTCTCAGGAATTGAACCCAGGTCAATAACCTTTACAGCAATGTCATTTATCATACAAGCTGTCTTACCATCCTGAATCAGTCTTTCTATGCAGCATTTGCTGTGACTAGGGATCTGGGGACATGTGAAATACATCCTGACTATGTTTACCTCTTCTTTTGTCCATCAAGATACAGCTCTAAGTTCTGTTGGTGAGCCCNTGTGGCTTGTTAGAGAAATGGACACTAATGCCACATTTGTTTGTTCCCTCCATGCACNCCTGCACTCCTGTTGTCTCTACAAACATTCTGCATCAAGCCTCTCATTTGATATCTACAGCCTACTTTATTTCTCTCTGGCTTTTGCACTGCTGAACACCTCTAATTGTTCTCTTTGGCAGCTCAAGTTGGACCACAAAAATACACTTCTGTGTTTTTGTTGTTGTCGTTCTGTAGCATGTAGCCAACCAAAGGGGGGTTGAAGTGAATTTTGAAACCAAAAGCAAAATTCAGTGAAGCGGGTTTATTGCCAAACTCATCTGTGCCTTGGACTCAGATGGTTCACTATTTCTACACAGAAGATAATTCTAGAGCCAATTGCTTTATTCATTATTCTTGGCAAGTGTGGTCTGGGGAAAGGCAGTTACTCAGGGTAGCTACAGGTGCTGAAAATTTTAGTAGGTGTCTCTTTTAAGCAATTGTAATTTAACCTGAAAGTCAGCGACTAATAGATGGACATATGGGTAGCAATAAGCTAATTACCTAGTTTTGTTTGCTTTCTTCGGGAACTGGGTGTGAACAACTGTTGTGTGACTTGTCACCCATCTAGTTTAAAAAAATTGAAGCATGTGAAGCAGAAATTTGGAAGGATATGGATGCCCTGACGTTGAATAATTTTAAACAGAGACAGAGTGAGGGTTCAGAGATTTCTACAAGTGATGATGAAAGGCAACCCGGAAAGCAATTAATTAACAGCAATATGCTTGGTTCCTATTTCTGTGGCGGCACACTGCTGTAAATTTAGAGGCTTAAACATCACAGACCTATTGTATGAAAGCAGCAGAGCATAGCTCTCCAATACTATCTCCTTGGACAAGATGTTGAAGTGACTCAACTCCGTCCTCAAAGGCTCAAAGGGGTTTTTTTGTTTGGTTTGGTTTGGTTTTTCCCTTTTCGAGCGCAAGGGTTATACACTGCCACTGCCTCATGACCTACTCTCCATCATGAAGCTAAAAATCTCCAGGCTATTCTCAGTGTTCTTAGGAGGTTTCCTACCTCTTCCTACCTCCATTGTCTTATTGTGGGTGCATCTGAGTAATGCTGAGTACCTTACACCACATGGTCCCCATTCTTATTTCTGTTTTAGACATACATTTTGTCATTTATACTAGCAGATTGACACATACCAGGAATTCAAGCATGAGACTCTGAAGGAACCTTATTGTGAAAACCACCAATAATCAGCCCTGCTCAAATTACCTGAATTTTAAATTTGCTTTACCCCTTTGAGTATTATATGCCCAAAGTTAACACACACACACACGCACACACACACACACACACACACACACACACGTAGTTTATTTAAAAAAGAAAAGTAATATTATTATTCATGTTCTTTATGTTTAAAACAAGTACAATTTTTGGCTCAAATAAATACAATGATGAAATTGAAGCATTTAGTAAGTCATGAATAGAGATTTATGTGAATTTATCTTCATTATCTTCTAGTGATATAAACATATTAGTATGAATAACTTACCTTAAGTTCAACAACAAGCATTGAAGTTGTCAGTGCTTTAGAAATCAGTTACCACCCTCGCTTCTACAGGCTGGGTAATACACTCAAGCAGAAGTCAAGTCGCCCAGGGTCTTGTCCTGGAAAGCACAATTCTAAGTGGCATTTCTTCGATGTGAGCATGGGTCTCTGGTTCTTGAACATTTGCCCTCTGCACTTCTTCATAGAACTTCTTTCAATCTCAGCTGTGTGTCTGTCAAAGTATATGCTTTCTAAACATTTCAGACTATAAGAAAAAGAAATTTCATGCTGCACCTCATTTATTTCCCCCTCTATACAAGTTAGCATACTTGTGAGTGGGAGTGACAGTCGAGTTCTCCACCAATATAACTCAATATTTGACCAAAGAAGAAAGTATAGCTGCACAGAGCCAGCAGGACAGAACCAGGACTTTCTGCTTTCACTGTGGCAGTGTGAGCACAGTGAGGATTTCTAAAAGTTTTGAGGCTCTTCAGAGTCACTAGGAGTGGAGAAAAGCCACTTGAACATAGCACAAATCAAGAAGTTCTGAAAGACTGGNAAACAGAATGATTTGTTGGTTGGTGTAGATGCTGGCTTCATAGTTGTTGGAAATAGAAAAAACAAAGATGGTGCTGGAGAATAGAGCCTGTTGAATGGACAATAAACAAGCTCAGATACTGTGATGGTGGTGAGAGATGAATGGGAAGATCCAGTTGTTTTCCCACCTTCTGTTTGGAATGCATGATAACCAAGAGACCACTTCCTCAAAGGAAATCAAGGTGTGGTGAAGAGGGAGATGAAGGTGTAGAGTGCAAAAGAAGGATGCACTTTGCTTCTGACTTACACAAGAAAGTACACAGTGTGTCATTTGGTGACTTTATTGCTATAGCTTGGTTTCTTACTTTTATGTACCTTCAAATTATTACTTTGTCTTTCCAAAACTTCAGNAATATATAAATACTGTGTGTATAATTGTAATTTTTGATTTCAATATATAATATACCATATATAGATATACGATGTGTATTCTATAAAACACATGTGAATACTACCTAATATTTACTTTTACCCCAAATAGGAAACATAAATAAGATAATACATAGCATTCCAAACAGTTTGTGGTTAAACCTGCCTATAAACTGTCAGCCCATAAATACTGAAGAAATGCAGAGTAAAGTGTCAAGGACTTGTCCTTTAATTAAAAATAAATGCTAGGAACACTTAGACTGTATCCCAAATTATGATACCAATTATCAGTGTGACTATCTCNTTGAACAAGTCAGTTTACCTACGTGTCCTCATGTCTTATGTGTTTCATATAGGGATATTAATGTCAACTATCTCATGAGATTGAGTTATCTGATACACATTACATTTAACATACAATATGTCCTCAAGAATATGTGCAATTATTTATAATAATCTTGAACATTATGGATCATAAATAGTAGTATGATTTTGGTAATAAAGTTTAATTTCAGAAAATATCTTGAAAGGCTAGGTCTAAAATAAACACAAAATAATCTGC
>LZPO01066968.1:6878-44199 GCA_001675575.1 Neotoma lepida
AGCATTTGCCATCAGATTTTTTTTAATTCATTGAGAATTCTATATATACACACAATGAAATATTATCATATATACCCACCCCATCTCCTCCCCAATTCCCATATCTGTCCAATATTCCCCCCCTAACTTCATGTTTTTCTTTTTTCTTTCTCTTGTTTTTGGTAACTCATTAAAGTCAATTACTGCTGCCCATATGTGCCTGGGTGTGGGAGCCAGCCATTGAAAATTTAACTTTCAGGTTTTGGCTTTCTATGTCATAGGCTTTGGAATATGCAGAGAACAGGTAGATAAGATGTCTTAGTAGAGCCTATGGGCAGGGGTTAAATTTGTTATTTTCCAATAAGGCACATTTTTATGATATTCTAAAGTGAGGAGTAGGCACACACACACACTCATGTGCATACAAGAACAGATGTACACACACACGCATACATAGACATGTACACACACCCACACAAATACACACACAGGCACACACACACAAACACAATACACATAGATATGCACATACATGCACACACACACGTGTACACACATGCACACACGTACATGACACACACAGAGGCACATACACATGCATGCATACACACCAAGAACCTGTCCCAATACTGTCCCAATACTGTCACATGCTGGTGAAACATCTTCCTTTTGAAGGCCACAGGGACCAGAGAGTACTCCATGAGTCACCCTTTCTTGTTTGCTTCTCTGCAGGAACACACTGTGAACTGTACAAGGACCCCTGTGCTAACGTCAGCTGTCTGAACGGAGGTACCTGTGACAGCGAGGGCCTGAATGGCACGTGCATCTGTGCACCAGGGTTCACAGGTAAGCGATCCATGAGTGTGTTTTCCTCATGGTTGCTGGGGTTAGACAACCCCAAACCTTCTGCCATGGATGATTGCAAAGCCGGGGTGCCATTGTGAAATGTCACGAGGCATGGCTTCAGTGAGATCTATTTTAAAACAATAAACTATGTTGTCATTAAACTAGCTCTTCTGAAGCCAGCATTTGTCATTTAGATTTGCTGATACTGCCATCACTGTACATTTGTGGAGCAGGAGCTTTGAAGTAAAGCCTTTCTGGGAACACTTGAAAGTGTTAGTGTTAATGTAGTATGAAGGGGACAGGAAGGATCGAATGTTTTCTGTGTGACCTCCATTCAGACACTGTTTTCTTCTTATTGAATGTTGTAAAAGTAACAGAATTTTGAGAACTGTAGACAATGGGTGGTGTTGGGGAAGAAGGGCTCAGGGTCAAATGGGAACGAGGAGACAGACTGGAGTGGGTATCTAGAGTGGGCTGTGACAGTGGTAGACACAGGGGCTGGGTTCACCCTAGTCTTGGTGGCTTCTGAACACTGTCAGGGATTGCTTCTAGACTGGGTGATCTAAGCTAACATGATTTTTTTTTGTCCAAGCCCCGACCCCCTGAGCTCAGGGAGCTTGCAAATCTGTGAAAGTTGAAGTAAAACATTATGTTGGATGTGTGTGCCAAGGGGAGGTTCTCAGTTTTTGTCAGATTCTCAAAGGAAGTCTAAAACCATGAGAGTCCAGAATATTCCAAATTTCAACCTTGGTTTTCCCCACAAAACTCACAAGTATTGAAACCTAAAGAGTAAGACAAGGCCAGGGGCTGGGGGCACGGCTTAGGAGTGCTTGCTGTACAAGCATGAGGACCTGAGTGACGTCACTGGGACCCACATACAAAAGCTGAGTGAGGGGGCACACTTGTCCTCCCAGAGCTGGAAAGGGGAGACAGGCAAGTCCCCTGAGCTCACCGACCAGCTAACCTAGCCACTTGGCAAGTTCCAGGTCAGTGAAGACCCTGTCTCAAAACACAAGGTGATTGGTGCCTGAAGAATAACATTCAAGGTTGTCCCTTGGGGTCCACATACATGAGCACATGTGAGCACTCATGCTCAAACACATGCGTATCCATACGTTCATGTACATACACAATACACACATACATGCACATAAAAAGAATACAAGGTCTATTTTTTTGGTATTTTGTTAAGTTAACCAAGGTGGAGGATTCCTCCACATGGGAGAAGGCTACACATGGAAGAAGGGAGTTGCTCTGCAGAGAAACCCATGGCATCCTCTGCTGGGGACTACCTTGCTAGGCTTGACCTTTCCTTCTGGGCCCCTGTGGCACCTCCAAACTCTAGAGCACTTTGCAGAATCCACTCTAGTCCTTCCCAGGGAAGCCTTATCTGTTTACCCTTGGGGGAGGTGCTAACATACAAGTGGTAATGGAATCAACGTCTGAATTTTCTTTTATTTATCTGTTTCACACCCTGTGTTTTCCTTGTGGATTGTCCCGAGACTGAGAAGTGAGCTTGCCCCAGAAAATGATTTGCAGATGGTTTTGTTTATCTGGTGCTTTATAAACACAGAGAGACATTTATAAATCAGTTAGTGGAGGCAAAAATATATTGGGGCAGATTCCTGGGTCTTTTCCAGATATTTCTACCTTACCAGTAATAAAAACATAAAGCATAGAAGAAATTAGAAGATATAAGGCTATTGAAATAACTCACCAGTTATCATCATACTGCTGTGAAATAACATTATTAATATATTGACATCCAAGAGTTTTCCTGAAGGTCTGTGAATAGAATATGGCATGAAGTGTGTGTGTGTGTGTGTGTACATGTATGGACACAAATGGAATAATAATATCCATGTTACCTTGTAATCTACTTTTAATCTAGACTAAACAAATAAATAATGTGTTTCCATACCAAGAATTACATCTTTAAAATATTTATTTTATAATTTTGTGCACNTGTGTGCTTGCACATGAGTGCAGGTACCCACAGAGCCCAGAAGGGGGCATTGGATCACTGGAGCAGGAGTTATAGGTGGTTGTGAGCTGCCCAGTGTGGGTGCTGAGAACAGAACAAGGGTCCTTTGGAAGAGGACCCCACGCCTTTATTTTTAAAGCATTTTTATTGGTTGACTTGTAGTTCATTCTATGAAATGTCATGATTTATTTTTAGTTCATCTTCAATTTTATTTTTGGGAGTTACGAATGTTTCCAAATTACAAATAATAATGAAAGGAATGGTTTTACACATGTATTTTTTGTACATGGCTTCCCCCGCTTAAGTATAATTCTCTAGGAATAGAAACTCAGGGTTTCAGGAGAACAGAATATTACATATATGTTATATATGATATATGATTATATATATACACATACACATATATGTGTATATATATATAAAACACAAATGCCAACTTTCATACCTAACGACATGACTGACTGTTTCCTTGTCTTGATACAGACAATCCAGATTTGTCATTCTGGTAGGCAACAGTGTTATTTTATTGTTTAATTTGTAGTCTGATGCTCAAAGAGTTGAAAACTTTAAAAACATATTTCTTGTCATTTGTGTTCCTTATTTTATGAACGCCCTTGTCTGCTTTTCTGCTGGGCCGTTCACACTAATCTTTCTTTCTAGCCGTTTAGCTTGAGTGCATAGCCTTTTATCTATCAAGGCTATAAATATTTTTCCTTTGTTACCTTTCTTTCAATTGTGTATAGAGCATTTTGTTTTACGTGTATCATATTTCAGCTTTACATAATTAAATCTTAATTTTCCCCCTCTTTTTGTTCTGTTTATCAAATGGCTTTAACTATTGAGGCTTTATTAATACCCTCCTATATCATTATAACCATGTATGAGTTAATTTTGAGTATTTAAGTTTTTAATGTATTTGAAATTTACTTTGATAATTTTCTAGGTGAGAAAATGGAATATTTACTGCAGAATATTTAGTGAATCTCCAACTGCCTATTTAGTAAACTGTCTTAAAGATATCAAGCACATACCAAACTCATAGATTATCCTTTGTTTTCTGATTTAAGTGTTTAAATGTTGGATAGCACTTCAGATGGTATTATTGCCACTATAAGTTGCTCTGCCTGGAAACTGTGGAATAATTTTGATCCCTTGAATATATGTATGTACACCATGTGTGCCTAGTGCCCACAGAGACCAGAAGACAGTGTGGGATCCTTTGGGTCTGGAGTTACAGGTGGTTGCGAGCTACCATGTGGGTGCTGGGAATTGAACCCTGGTCCTCTGGAGCCATCTCTCCAGTCCCCAACCTTCTTTTCTTTTTCTTGTTTACCTGCCTCTCTCTCAGTGTATCTGAGATTTAGTAAAATTTGCAATTGGCAAACTAGTGAGTGTTTGAGAACCTCTTCATTAATGGAGTAGAGTGAGTTAGATAAATAATAGTCATCTAAGTAAATGCTCAATCCAATGTCCCATTTCCCTCCAAACTGAGAGAGCTTCTCTGCTCTCCAAGCCTGGCATTCTGCACAGCTCTCTCCACAGGACCACCACCTGGCATCCATCCTCTCCATCTTTCAGTTACTGGCTTGGCATCCACCCTTCCCTCCAAGGCTTTGTTAATCTATTAGCTGTAGAGTGAGAGCTCCCTATGGCTTTGTTTGAGTTTCTCCATGGCAAAATGATGATAAACATTTTTATGGTTTTTTTTTTAAATTTTGATATCTGAACATCCTCCATGGCAAAAGGCCTCTTCATGTCTTTTGTCCGTTTTCCAATCCTGTCACACCGTATCAAGGCCTCCTGCTATCAGCATAGCTTGTGGTTACTGATGGCCTTGGTCACTAGCTGAGATGGTGTTCATTAGGTTTTCCACCACCATTTCACATTCTCTCCTCTGTTATGCTGCATTGTGTGGAAGGAAGTCACTTGACATAGCCAACCTTTAATGAGTGGGGGCTATGCTCCCCTGTATGAGGGTGGGGGTAACTAAAGGACTATTTGGAGTTCTTCCCCATGAGAGATTTATTTATTCTCCTCCATTTATTAGTTAGTGTATGGTTTGTGTTACAGGACAACACTTTTTAGTTTGTTTTATTGCCCACAGTGTTCCCACTTTGGGCACTTGGAGGTCTTTCACTCAGCTCTTGTGCCCCTTCCGCATATCCCTGTATGGGTGTGGGAGCAGCTGCTTGGTTGTGTTGTGTTTCAGTACTTGCATACTTCCTAATGTTTTAAGACTCTTCAGTCACATCTTGTCTATTTCCTGCCCTCATCCTGGAGTCATCCATTTCTCTAAGGTCCCCTGGCTCCTTATTGGAGAATGATTGAAATAAATATCGAGGCCCTAAAAGTACTTGCTGCTATTAAGGTGCCACTGCTTTCAGAGCCTCTTGGCTGACAAGCAAGAGAGTGTATATGTATATACTAATGTGGGCATATGGTGCACATACATCTTACTGTGCAGAGCTCTATACCTATATTAAGTTTAATGGGAATGCATGGTAATGTCCAAACTCTAATCCAGCATCACCGGGATCATTTTGGTCTTCTTTTATTTACCTATACCCCCCCCCACCACACAATAATAGCAACATAAGTGGTTCCCACTGTCTCTTCACCTCATCATTCAATTTCCAACATGCGCAGTATTAAAATTGCTAACTTATGTTCTGTTAGAAAATCACTTTTTAAACTAGAATACAGGGTCTACTTACAGTTCATTTTCATTTGGTTTAGCCAGGCCTAAGCCAGACATAGTGGTTCAATTCTATAATCACAGCGCTCCAAGAGGTGGAGGCAGGAGGATCACAAGTTCAAGGTCATCCTTTGCTACATAGTGAGTTCAAGGCCAGTCTGGGCTACATCAGACCCTGTCTCAAACAACAACAGCAACATCCCGCTGTGACTCATTTTCAAAGTTACTAGTTCAGCAGCTTCTCTGTCCTTCAGTGAGGCTTCTCTGGTCTAGTTACTTTTCTTCATAGACTGCATTCCATCGTGGACTTTTCCAACTAGATTAGTTATTTATTTTTTTCCTTTTAAATGTTGCTTCATTAGTTAAAAAGGCCATCTGTTTCTTTTTCATTGAACTGCTTTTGAACCTTGGTCAAAAATCAGTTGGCAATGTTTGCATGGGTCTATTTTGAGTTCTTCTTTGTTGATTGATGCATCTGTTCAATTGCCATGCAGCCTTGATACCTAAAATCTGCTGTAGCCACATGACTTTTGAAAGTGGCAGGCAGACTCCTACTGTTTTATCCTCTCTGTCCTCTTTTCTCCAAATTTGTTTGGATGCTGGCCATTGTATGTTAACATGGTGAGTAACAAGACCATATTTTTTAATGCTGATCTTTTTATGTTGATCATTTTTGGTTTGACCCTCTACTGTAGTGGTTGTTATGTCCTGCTCTTAAGATGGGACCCTTAGTGGCTTCACTGATACACTGTGGGCAGTGAAGCTTGAATTCCTCCTCATATGATGCAAGTTTGGGGGCTGTTGGTCTCTCACTCTAGTTGCCAGGGTTCTACAATTCAATGCACACACACTATTTGATAGCAAACTCTGGTGAGATAGCATCTTTCTTGGATATAGTGTACTTTAGTATTTCACATGCTTTATTTATCTGAGGGATGCTATCTTCTGTGGTAGCATTCCCTACATATATGATCTTGACCTCCACCAGCTCCAGTCTTTGTCTCCTTAGTTCATTGAACCCATTGTATTTGAGAGCTGGCTGCAGGTGGAAGTTCAGGAAGACTGTGGTGATCAGCTGCCATGTTTTGCTTCTTGCAGCCTGGGACTGCCTAGTGTCTAGTTATTAAGAGTTTTATTTTTCATATATTTTATTCAATCTTCTAGTTTATAGGCATGGTGAAGACAGGTTCCAGTTTTTTCACCGTGATAGAAGTTCTAAATAATGTTTTTGAACCTTGCTTCATCTACAATAAAATTCTATTAAAGTGTGAAGGAACAAGCTAAAGCGTCTGCCTGTAGCCTGGCATGTGATTAATGTAGATGTTGTGGTTGCAGGGATTGTTATCTATACCTTTGAGCATAGACTCTGCTAACTCAAAGCTTTACTAACCGTAATGACTTTGGATAGTATTTGGTTGTTTTACATTTCCTAATTTACCCAAGGAAAGCATTATAAATGAATCAATATGATTATAGCCTTCTATAAGTACTACCCAGTATATATAGTATCCACATTGCCTCTTAGAAAACAGTAGATTGAGGGCTTGGGAAATGGCTCAGCTAGCCAAGTGCCTGCCATGCAAGTGCCTGAGTCTGGATCTTCAGCATCACTGTGAAAAGTGGGACACTGGGAAGGGGAGGGCAGAGAAAGGGGGGGTCCTCATGGCTTACTAACTATCTAGCCAGTCTAGCTAGTTAGCGAGCTCTGGGTTCAGTGAGAGACCTTGTCTCAAAGAGTAAGATGGAAGCTAGAGAAATGGCTCAGCAGATAAGAACACTGGCTGTTTTCCCAGAGGACCTGAGTTTGAGGTGCAGCATCCACATGGTGCTCACAACCATCTATAACTTCAGTTCCAGGGGACCCGATACCTTCTGGCCTCTTCTGGCACTAGGCATGCATGTGGTACGAAGACATATATGAAGGCAAAACACTTGTACACATTAAAAAAAATGGATGATGATAGAGAAAGATAACCAACTTCAACCTCTGGTTTCCACATGCATATAAACCTACATGCATCTACATGCATATGTGTGTACACAGGAGTGCAGGAAGAGATACAGGGAGAGAAGGAGGAGAGAGAGAGAGAACAATAGAGTGAAAGGAAATTGTAAAAGACTTGTTCAGGTCTAATTGCTAGCCTTAGTCAGGGAGAAAGGTCGTTTTGCATCTCTTCACAAATGCTACTCAAGAATAGCAGTCATTTAAGAGCACTACATTTTTTTCTAATTTAGGTGAAAGAAAATAATAAACAGGTCAGCTAGAAAGACAACTAACTGTCTCAGGCCCACAAAATCTTAGACTCATTAAGCTGGCAATTAGTAAACACACACAAAGAGCACTGAGAATCCTAGTAAAATAAGACAAAATGCATGTTGACTGGAAACAGTGTCAGTGTGTTGAAATGCATGGGAAGACTGATGCTTGCCTGGGTGTGGTGGGGCCTTGCTTGCAATCTCAACACTTGGGAAGTTGAAGCTTGAGGCCTGCCATGAGTTTAAGGTCATGTGGTGCACAGAGAGCTTGGCATTGACCTTGGGCTTGCTGGAGCAAGGGGTTTACCTGACTGTGACTATGAAGGTTGGGAAGAGCCGGACTGATTCGATCACTGTTGCTGTTCAGGTCCCAGGCATCTCATTTCAGAATTTTCAATGTGTGGATTCCCAGCTGAAGCAAGCTATTGTTTAGTAAATATCTCCATTAAGGCTGACTTCCTAAATGAGTGGAAAGTGGCACTGGTGTATTTATCTGTCAGAGCTTTGATTTTTGTCCTTCAGCCTTTCTCAATTGATGTGTTTTTCAACCAGTCTACCATGTGATGCCATCTGTAACGGTGTAGTCACTCAATGCCCTTTTCCTCTCAGAGTGATCACCCCGTCGAGACACAGAGACTGCATTTTAAACAGGTTAAAACAGGTCCTTTCTATTGATATAAATTACTATATTTATTGCAAGAAACAAATTTACCTGATGTGACTGCATTGCAACCATTTTAGGATGACCCAGAGACAGTGAGCGTTTTGTTCGACAGATTTGACTTGCAATAGTCAGATCCAGGTATACAAAGAGTGTGAAACGGAACAGACATGAAATCTTTCAGTGTGAGATTCTTCCTCTGAAATGATCTGTGAGTAACATGTGACAGTTTTATAAATGTGAAATAAATCAACAGCAGATAGAACAGCAATTTAATGCTAAATAAGCCCGGAAGTAATTACCTGAAGACACTGAAATGTTGCCTTCTGAAGATAGGAACAAAATATTTGGTTTTGCTCTTAGTTGATTGTGATGATGAGAGTAGTGGTTTTTTCTTTATTTTTTTGCTTCCCTTTCTGTATTTATCTAAGCAAATGAGGACTTATTTTTAAAAATTCTCTTTTCCATTTTTTTTTCCTTTTAAGAGAGATTGCCTTGGTATAAAGTATCCTCTTCAGCATTGATGAGAGGCCCTTAGGCTTCAGGAGTGTATTCATCTTGTATCCTTTCATTGTGATGGCTGTAAAATTGTTCAAGGGTGTCTTTTGTTTATGAAACTTTTGCCAGCAAGATACTTCTTATACTGGGATGTTTGAATCACAGTGATAGTGGTTCGTGTGCTGGTTTGGCATGTTACAGCAGGTTCTGTAGGCAGGTCAGAAAGCCCAGGATGTTGGGGTCTCAGCAGGGTCTGGCCATTTTTGTTGGGGAAGAAGAGACTGGAGTGGATGTTGGCATCCTTTGGACCACCATTTTCCAGGAAGGAGTGTGTCAGATTTAGGCTAATCTTGTTTGTAATTGTCACTCTAATCAGGCCTGACGCCCCCACTGAGAGTTTTAGTCTCTTCCCTGCCGAATCCAAGCATACAGAGGGATTAGGAAACGAGAATCAGTTTTCACAAGGGTTTTGGACTGGGTATACAACTGTGTCCACTAAAGAGCCAGTGTTCAAACCAGCAAACTCAAATACTTGGCTACAAAATAATCATAAACTATGAGTGTTCTGCTTCCTGGAACTTCGGAAAATGGCATGAGATTCAGCTACTGACTCCAAAGTAGAGTAGACTCATCAACATCGGGAACCTAAGTTTTATTTCGGGTCAACCTCCAAAGGTTTATTCAGATGTGACAATAACTTTACTTTTTCATGGGCTCAAGGAGAGAGTCTTCTTAGCAATGCCTTTTCTTTATTCAGTTTCACTTAAGTAAAAAATTCCTTGTCAGGAATTTTCCAAGAGTCTTTTACCTTGTAGAAATAATAGGCGGGGCTCCGTGGCTGGAGGTCATGATCATCAGCCTGTGTTCTTGTTTCTTTCTTTTTTTCGGGGAACTCATGGGGAATATGGGTACAGCCAATCACTGTTACTTTTCTTTATCCTCCTAGGTGAAGAATGTGACATTGACATCAATGAATGTGACAGTAACCCTTGTCATCATGCTGGAACCTGCTTGGATCAGCCCAATGGTTACAACTGCCACTGCCCTCATGGCTGGGTGGGAGCAAACTGTGAAATCCGTAAGTATTTTAGCTGTGGGCTACTTAGTGTGGGTTTTTCCTTCAGCAAGAAGAGGATGCTAACTATGACCAGAAAACCCCCATATCAATGACAGTGACACCATGAGACTCAGAAGGACCACTTCAGTCATCCTTGTCTCCAGAGTCCAAGTAGTACTTTTGTCTCTTGCTGTCTGCCATGTCTGCTCCTTAAGATTGCATCCAACCTTTCCAATATCACCATTCCAAGATGCTGGTGATAAGCATCTTCAGATGTCATCCAAAGTTCACTGCTAGTCAGTCAGCCAAAAAGTGCACTTCACAGACAAGCATTAGAATACTTAAAAAAAACAAAAAGCCTCTGCTCTGGAAAGTCTAAAAAGCAACACAGGATTTGAATTTACTCTGCCTCTGTGTTTTCAAGTGTCTTTGAATATAGCTGGTTCCTTCAGTTGCTTGAAGAAGAAAAGTCCAGTGAAGATGAACATGGAAAGAAGAGCTGAAAAGCAATGGGCTGTGGGTGAATGAATGAAGTTTGAATATGTCAGGATCAGGGTTTGATGTACTAGAACAGTGGAGCACCCTGATGGAGGCAACAATGACTGACATGGGATTTTGTTTTTATCTGTTTCGAAAGCTGACCAGTATTCACCATTGAAAGGCATTTTCTTGTTTACTCAGCGCAGTAAAGTTTCATCTTATCCAACCAGACTGGCTTGGAGAGGGCTGCCTCCCAATTCCAGATGATTCTCTGCATTGGAATGGTGTTCAAAGAATGTTTCTTTCTAAAACTTCTCACTGCTGACTGTGCTCCTTGAAGGACAAGAGTAACTAGAGCTTGGGGAGATGACTCAGCCAGTAAAGTGCTTTCTGGACGAGTATGCAGACCTGAGTTTAGATCCTATTGCCTACATAAGAAGCCATGTGTAGTGGCATATATTTATAACCCTTTTGTTTATAATGCTTTGAGGCAGACACACGAGGATCCTTCAGGTTTGCTGGCCAGTTAATTTAGCCAAATCCATGATCCAAAGGTCCCAGTCACAGACCCTGTCTAAAAACAAACAAACAGCAAAACCAAATTAAAGTAGGTGGCTCCCGAGGAACAACACCTGAGGCTGAGCTGTCTTGGTCAAGATGTGGTCCCTTCCATCTTTGATATCACTGTCTCAGCTCCAGTCCATTCTGTAAGGTGGTCTAACAAGGTGTCAAAACTGTGTGCAATCTTTTCTTGATAGACAAATTCCTCTTCTGGGCATAGCAGGACTTTGGGTGTTCCCTTCATCCAGAAAGAGATTCATCTTACAATTTGTTGGAGTCTACTGTTATAATAGTATGATAGCCAAAAGGAGAGACAAAAGTATCTCTCCTTAGTGTATTTTCTTTCATACCAGAATGGTTACAATTTTTTTTTTAGACTTCCATCTTGAGGGATTTGATGTGAAAATTCCTGAAATATGCCCATGCCTGAGGCAACTATTATAAAAAGAAGAGTCAAGATTAGAAGATAGTATCTGGTAGCCATGCATAAGAATCACCTCACCATAGCATCTTGGCCTTAGTTACTTTTGAAAGGGTTGGCACAAGTGACTCCATTTTTGTTGGCTGTAAGAGATGGTCTTACTATGAAATCCAGACCAGCCTTAGACTCATAATCTTTCTGCTTTAGCCTCTCTGGTAGTACTGGCTGAGCATGACATTATTTCCATTCTGATAATTTCCTCCATTATCTCTGAACAATCTTCCGTGAAGACATTACTGATTAGGAGACATGCTTCAACATCAGAAGATGAGTCTGTTTGTGATCATTCCCTAAATTTTTAAGAGGTCTGAAGTTTTTATTTTTGTCAGTGATGTAGATGTATTATTCTACCAAGCCAAAGATTCTAAATTTTATTTCAAGAGTAGAAGCTGAGCTAATGTATAAGGAACTTTTGTGTAGTTCTTCTATGGACTGATGCTAACTGTTGCTGCCTCCTTTGTTGTTAAACATACAAACAGTGGTCTCCTGAATTGATAAAGCGAGTATGCTTCCATCTAGAATTGGGATGGATGCTAATCCTTCCTAGGATGATGTTTGTATACTGCTAATTGGGTATAGCAATCTGGGTTGGCATTTATCACTTTTAGGGCTTGAAATATATTGTTTCATGAGTCCCTGGCTTTGAGGATTGCTGAGAGATCTGAGGCTATTCTGGTGTTTCTGCACTTGTATGGGAGTTATTTTCTCTTACAGCTTTTAATAGTGTTGCTTTGCATTGTATTTTTGACATCTTGACTGTAATCTGTTGTGGAGATGTTCTTCTCTGGTCATGTCCATTTGGGGTTCTAGATGCCTCTTGTGTTTGAATGTCTGATTCTTTTCCCAGACTTGGGAATTTTCTGCTATAATTTTGTTGGCTACATTTGCTATGCCTTTAGTGTTCATCTCAGTTGCTCCAGCCCATGGATTCTTAGGTTTGGTCTCTTGACCATATTTTAGAGTTTTTAGATCTTATGGTCATGCTCTTTTAATTTATTTACTTTTTGTTATAGATGTTTGATTGTAGTGTTTTATCAGCCTGTCCTCCATCCCTTAGAGTCTTTTTTCCTGCTTGATTGTGGCTATTGGTCATGCATTCCATTGTGATTTTAAATTTGATTCCTTGAGGATTTTTTGTTTCCAACATTTCCATTTGTTTATTTTTTCAGAATCTCAGTTTGCTTGCTGAGACTTTCTTCTGTGTTGCTGACTTTTTCATCCACATGGCTTCTCTTTTCATTCATTTTCCCTCTATGTTGCTGACTTTCCTTTCCAGGCCCTGGACTAGATTCATCTCGTTGTATCCTTTCACAGATCACTCATCATTCTTACCAGAAATATTTTGAAATCTTTGCATGCTATGTTAGCCAGGTGAGTTCAGTGGTTATGGAGTTAGGATCATTTGGAGGAGTTACGGTGCCTTGTTTTCTCATGTTCCTTACACTTCTTTGTTGCAATTTATGCATCTATTGGTTTGGGTATCTCTTCTGTGTTTGGGAGGTGTGTTTTTTGATTGTACAGCCTACTTTTGAAGACTCAATTCTCCTGTACAACTAGGTGGGAAGAGAACAAACTGTTTTTAGAAACAACTATATCACACTATACAAAATGCAGAAATAAACTTAAAAATCAAATCTGACCCATCAGTATATCATCAATGACTATAAAATTGAAAATGGCAAAACCACTGTGGAATATGACATGAAGCTAAAAAATTATTTGTAATAAATAAGTGTGAAATAGTAAATGTAGAGAAATGGGCAAAACAGGAGAGAGAGGCAAGGTTAAATAATCAGAAGGAGAAAGAAGGGAGGTGGGTGAAGACAGCTGTAGAGAGGAGCAAGAGAAAGTAATTTAAAGAAAAGGAAAATAAAAACTGATTTCTCATTAATGACAAAGTTCAGAAGGAAAATTAGGAAGCTGTAAGGGGAATAAAAAATTAAAACATGATAATATTAAAAGCAATAAAGTCAGAATACTACTAAATGTAGTTGGTTGTTTTTTCACTCTTTAATTCTTTTGGGGGGCCTGCCACCCAGCACCCAAATAAATGCATGGAGTCTTTTTCTTTCTTATAAATGCCTGACCTTAGCTTGGCTTGTTTCTGGCCAGCTTTTCTTATCTTAAATTATCCCATCTACCTTTTGCCTCTGGGCTTTCTCCTTTTCTTACTTCTATAATCTTTCACTCTTGCTCCGTGGCTGGCTGTGCGGCTGGCCTTTTGGTGTCCTTCTCTCCTTGTTCTCTCGCACTTCTTTTCCAAGATTTCTCCTAGTTATTCTCTCTGTCTGCCAGCCCTGCCTATCCTTTCTCCTGCCTCCTTATTGGCTGTTCAGCTCTTCATTAGACCAATCAGGTGTTTTAGACAGGCAAAGTAACACAGCTTTACAGAGTTAAACAAACACAACATAAAAGAATGCAACACATCTTTACATCATTAAACAAATGTTCCACAGCTTATACAAATGTAATACATCTTAAATTAATGTTCCACAACAACTAAATGTAGAAAGAAATGAAAAAGGAGGAAACAGAGAGGACAAGATAGAGAAAACTAGAAAAAAGAAAAATTTTTCCTTCAAATGGAAAAATTTATAGACAGAATTAGATAAAGACATGGAGGGGAATAACAAATAAAAGCATAAAAACTCTTAAAAAATACAACAAAGTAAGACTCATCTAAATGCACACACAGTAAGAGGGTGGGGACTGGAGCATTGGCTCAGCCGTTAAGAGACCAGCTGCTCTTCCAGAGGGTCCGGGTGGTTTGGTATCCAGCTTCTACATGCCAGTTCACATCAGCCTTTGACTCCAGTTCCTGGGAATCTGAACCCTATTCAGGGTTCCACGAGCACTGCATGCATGTGGTACATATACACACATGCACACAAAACACCTATACACATAAAATAAACGTCTTGATAAGGGGTCATTTAAGGGGTTACCAAGAAAGAACAGAATGATGAAATGTTGGGCCAGCTTATTTGTTGGTCCTTGAAAATTAGAGTGATGGCAACACACATGGGGATGGATGTTAGTTAAACTGTAGGTAGAGTCTTCATGGAAGCAATTTTCCTTCTTCACGTAGCCAGGACCTCTCTCTGTGTAATGTACAGACCCACCGTCTCTCGAAACTCCTCAGGTCTTAGTCCTCAAGTGGCTGATGTTTTAGTTGGAGATGTCCCTCAAGTGCATAAGTGTGTAGGCGGCAGCCATGGAACCAAGACTGGTCCAGGCAGAGGCCCATCTTCATACTTTCAAGACCTCCTGAGTATGAATCATCTTGCTGGAGGAATGTGGCTCTGGGAATCCTGTGTACCCTGTTCTGGGACTTTAGAGTTCTCAAACTCGACAACTGTGAAGGACATGTGGCTTTAGAATTTGATCAACTCTTGGCCTCAAGTTTAGCATCATCTAACCCCATGCCTCTGTTCAGCTGATGAGCTCTGTCCATAGTCACCAAAGGCAGGCTGTCTCTCCATATGTACCTCCCAGCCTTAGGCAAGCGCTCTGCTGCCTCTGTCCTTTCCTTTGTCATAATCTGCTCCTCTCCTATTCTCCAGAACTGCCTCTCCAGGCCTTCCTCACCCAGGGGCAATGGCAGGCCAAACAGAGAGACTTCCTAACCTGTGGATGTTCTCTGGTCTCAGGACTTCACTGTCGTTCAGTTTGTTTGTTTGTTTTAGTTATTATTTTATGTATCTGTGTGTTTTGTCTGCATGTGTGTCTGTGTACCATGTGCATGCCTCATACTTGAAGAGGGCAAAAAGCATGTTGGATCCCCTGAAAATGGTGTTACAAACTGTTGTGAGGCACCCTGTAGGTGCTGAGAATAGAATCTGGGTCCTCAGCAAGAGCTGCAAGTGCTCTTAACCACTGAGCCATCTCTCCAGCCTCCTGTAAGTGTTTTACAAGAGATTCTCTCTTAAAATATTGCCTGGCTGCTGCCCCACAAGTCATACAGGGTGACACTATGGCATTTATCTCTCCTGCTGACCCACCTATTAGAGGAGCCCACACCATTTATTGAAGATACTTTCTGTTAACCTTTAGCACAGAATAGAGAATATAGAAATTGACCCAAGTACAGCCAAGTGGTATGTTTATTGATTACTGAAGTGTGATGCTTTAGAACCAGCCAGGTGCTACCACTTATTACACATTATCTTGGGCACAGTGCTCTTTTTAAGGTCTCAGTGGCTTCCCATATAACATGGGGATGCCAATAACATCTATAAATGAGCAACACTTGACATGCATAGAGTTGTGCCCAGCATAGATGGAACTCTCAACAAATGCCAGCCTAAAATGAATAACCAAAACTTTTGCACCAAGCATTCCTGTTACTGGGGTACCTTAATGGCATCTCCAATTCATTACTTATACAATAGAGCTCTGGATTTCCCGCTTGCATCTTGTCACTCTGAGATGACTTCCACTCAGCCACAGCATATCATGCATCCAGCCACACAAGCCAGGAAAGTGAGAGTGAGGTGTCATTCTCTCCGCATCAAGGGCCTGCATAATTGAATTCCTTCTCCAATGTCACACTCACTTGTTGCTCTATGACTGGACAAGCCACCACCAGCTCTGCCCCATACTAGAGTAGCCCTTAAACTGGCTTCTGTACTCACCTTCCAAAGCAGTACTTCTCAACCTTCCTACTGCTGAGACCGTTTAATTATAGTTCCTCATGTTGCGGTGACGCCCAGCCATAAAATTATTTCATTGTTACTTTATAACTGTAATTTTGCTATGGTTATGAACCATAATGTAAATATCTGATATTATGATCCCCCAGTGGGGTTGTGACCCATAGATTGAGAACCACTGCCTCAAAGCTCTTCTTTACATGCAGCCAGGCACATCTTCTCAGTGTGTATGTGAGCACTCAGACTCTTGCATCCAGCCATGGCCAGGACTAATTAAAATAAGAAGTCCCTCAAGACCCAAGGCTATGCTAATTGCCTCAATCACCTAGGTAGGATGCCCTAGGGAGGTACCTCTCCCTTCACTGGGCCTCTCTGCCTCAGTCTCTTCATGTTGACCTCCTTTGATTCTTTGTCCTACTCTTCTGCTACAGGCCTGGCCTTATTCTGCTGCTTTTGCTTGGGGGTTGTCTTCCCTTTGCTCTTCCTTATCCCTGGCTTGTGTCATGTCCCCCATTAGCAAAAGCTATTTGGGTGCCTGCCCCAAAGAGCTTTATCTGAGAGTCCAAGGAAAATGCTACAACTAGTGAGGAAATCTACTTATCTGAGGGTGTAAGAATAAATCTGCTCACACTGTGCTCTTTTAGTCCATCTCTTTATTGTTCTAAGTAAACTTNTCTAAATCTATGGCTTCTTTTTCAGCTCTCATTCTTAGCTCCTCTCTTGCCTGACTATCCATACATTTCTAACAGGAGACTCCTTGTAATCCTGAAAAAAAGTCTCAAAGCCCTCAAGGTCATAGCACATTCCTAGAATAGACAATAAGGAGCAGAGCCATTACCATGGTAACTCGAGGTTCCAAGGTCTCAGGACCAGAGGGAGGAGGTGCAGTGTCCAGTGAGACAAACTCTGAGGAATAGCTTTTTATCAACAGACTTGGCAAGTGAAGAATTGACAGGCTTTTCTTAGGGTGTTTGGTGTTTGTAGGTAAGACACCTGAAACTCTGACCTTGTTCATAACTATAACGTTTTAAATTTATGATCTATTTACAAGGCCTTTAGTCTAGTTTGAACTTGCTCTGAGGTAAAAATGAGCTAAATGTGTGCAGTTTGTGTTAGACTGAGGTGAGATTATTATTTTCTGTGTTAGTCTGAGCAAAAGGAATAAAGCAGGCTTTAAGTGTCTACAATCTTGTGGGACAATGGATCTGGCTATGAAGCATCTCCTAGTATATTTTCTATATATCAAAATTATACAGCTAAATGAAAAGTCACCTTCCTGATCACCCACAGATATATGTGCCCATAAGATTGAGATGTAGGGGCTGGAGAGATGGCTCAGAGGTTAAGAGCACTGGCTGCTCTTCCAGAGGTTCTGAGTTCAATTCCCAGCAACCACGTGGTGGCTCACAACCATCTGTAATGAGATCTAGTGCCCTCTTCTGGTGTGCAGGCAAACATGCAGACAGAACACTGTATACACAATAAATAAAAAAAAATTTTAAGAAAAGATTGAGATGTAATCATGAGATTACATCTATACTTTTTATGGAAATGCATGGTAATGGGGAGATATCACAGCTGTAATTGCATAAGAAGTTTACAACAAGAAACAGCCAATTCATTCCAAAGGCAGTAATTCGAACATGCTTTGCGTGGTGGCTTAGTTCTCTACCAGAACTCTTGGTTCTGATAGGTTGACCTTTTGAATACTAGTTTTCACCTGCTATATACTCCCATGGCCTTTTGCTACCAGCAGCTCTCAATACCCCATTGTGCAAGCTTTCTTGACACAGTTAAATGAGGACCTGTTCTATTGTTGTGAAGAGACACCATGACCTCAGAAACTCTTATAAAGGAAGCATTTAATTGGTGCTTGCTTATAGTTTCAGAGGTTTAGTCCATTATCATCATGGCAGGAAGCATGGCGGCACTCAGGCAGATATACTGCTGGAGAAAGAGCAGAGATTTCTACATCCAGATCCATGGGTGGCAGGAAGAGGGCGACTCTGGGCCTGACTTGGGCTTCTGAAACATCCAAGCCTACCCCCAGTGACACACTTCCTCCAACGAGGCTACACCTCCTAATCCTTTCAAATAGTGCCCCTCCCTCCCTTTGAGCCCCTGGGGGCCGTTTTCATTCAAAGCAGCACAGTTTCCCATCTGTTCATCATTTGAAGATCAACAATAACTGTTAATTTTTCTCAGGCTCATTGATGCTTTCATTGGATAGCTCACCTTTAGCCATGGAAAATATGACATAATTTGAAATCTTACCTTGTGGTTGTAGGCAGCAGATGGCCTTAAGAATTGTTTAGTTATTAAATGACATCATCACGAACATGTTCCTTTCCAGATTCTTTTGAAATCACACAGATGAGTAAATTAGCCAGCTATGTTCACCAAGATAAATTACAAAATAGATATGGACAATTTATTTTAGAGTAAATTATGCAACTAAGCTGAAGTCTAATTTGGATAGATTGGTTTTGTTACCAGCTTGCCTGTTTCACCTTGAACATCTTCTCTACCCAGCTCCCAGCAGTTCCAAAATGTTCAGTGTAAACGTCCTTCAAAAAACACAGAACTTCAGACAAATTTAAATAAAAATGCAAATGATGCTTAAAACTTACAAGTGGGGCATTTATGAAATTTTCCCCAAACAGCTCTTGAGTGAGCATTCCTGGTCACACACCTGCTGGGGCCCATGAGATAATCCCATTCTGCATGTTCAGGTTTAAGATTTCTTCTCCAGGCTGGGCTGTAGCCAGCACAGTAAATGATTCATGCAATGAGACTCAGGGGATGTGGAAAATTGATGCCTTATGACAGAGCCTGGATGGGAGATGGNGTTTGCAGCCACCTGGCTAGGGTATGTTCGATGCCTCTCAGATTGAGTGTTAGAGTACGAAGATTCAGGCTGGCTATTAAACCAATTAGCTTCAAAGCAGCCACCTTCACTTCTGTCAAGAGCATATCAGATGACAGTAAAGATTAATCTGGCTTTAAAGACGAGGGCAGGGAATAAAGAAAAACAGCTTTTTTGAGAAATTGTGATAGATTTCTCCTTAATGTCTAAACACCTTGGAATGCAAACACTTGAGTAGTGGTGCAGATGGAGGGACATGCAGACTGTGGGCAAGACATCACACATGGTATGATGCTGTATTGACTGCGTAATGAGGCACAATGTTTTCTTCACAGTAGTTCTCATGTGGGTGTGAATTTGTGTGTGTACACAATCATCATGATATATGTGTTCTTTACACACAGAACATGTATAAAGCTCAAAAGCCCACCGAGAACTCCTGTGAGGGCTGGAGAGATGGCTCCATGGATAAAGGTACCTGCTGTCAAGGCTGATGATCTGAGTGTCATACCCAGGATTCACATGGTAGAAGGAGAGAACTGATACCATAGTGGAAGTTATCCTTTGACCTTTACTCATGTGTTGTGACATGTGTGCATGCACTCTCAAGCACGAGTACACACATGCACACACACAGACACACACAGATAAACATAATTAAAAAAAATTCTGATCCTCCCTGGCCATCAGATCTGAGCACTCTATGAGCTGGAGTAGAAACCACCCTGGGCAACCTCATGTTGATGCTAAATGGATGATAAAACATGTTCTGTTGAGCTTTGGACTCCAGCCTGCTGCTGAAATTTTAAGGGAATGAATGCTATAATACTTGGAAATCAAGTGAATCACACTTACTTTTTCAGCCAGAAAACAGAGTCATCTCTCCAAGCAGGCAGTAGCTATTGCCAAAAGAAAAGGCTGCTGACTTGGGGACTGAGCCTCGGTTCTGGTTTCACAAAACACCTTCTGCCATCTGTGGAGACTATTTCTTTGCAGTGTGTTATGTTGCTCTCCTTGTCTCCTCACTTGCTGAGGAGTGAGTACCCTGAGGATGAGGTAGCTTTTTGAGCTCCCTCTGCTGCCTTAGCAGCTGCGCAGGCAGTCTTGGATGGGAATGTCAAACCAGATATCACAGCCTCTTCGAGAGATTCAGGGATCAGATGATCTGGCCATAGGCTCAGAAGATTCTTCATTCATCCCATCTCTCCAGGCTTTCTAGAAGCTTCAAGACTAAGAGCAGGGGCCACTTTTCTGTTAGGCCTCTAGGAAATGGGTCTGCAGGCCTGGCCCCTTGTCTGCCTGTCTATGTCCTCTCCTTCAGGATGTCCTTTTCAAGGGCATATTCTTGATTTGAAGGTTGATTCTCAGAGGCCATGATCACTGAAGATGTAACTGAGTGNGTGACAGTACTCTCACATAACCAGGTTAGTGAAAGGTGCCTGGAGGTGTGTTCCTGTTCCCACCCTTCTCTGAATCCTCTACCTAGACACCAGGAAAAGTCCTACCATGGCAGCGATGACCCTGCAGGGTAATGGTGGTGTCAATGGGATGACTACAATAGAGAAAAGCCAGCTCCTTTTGATTTGCAGTTTCCTTTTGCATCCTGTTCATAATAGCTCGACATTTGCATTTGTATGCAGGTCTGTAAAGAGGACATCATCTGACATTACAGACTAATGCCAGCCATAGAGGTGACATTCAGTCCTTGTCCCTGTTGACAGAGGCTGATGGAAGGTCAGGGGCAGCTGATGTTTTATAACCCTCAGCCCAGAGCATCTGCCACACAGGACAATGTACTCTTGCTTTCTTCCAGCATCACAGCTATCCCTTCTGAAGGACGAACCTCCCCTCCCCCAGTGCCTTTTCTCATTTTGCTTTTTTGCAGTTTTCTAGCTATGCTCACAACAGACCAGTGGGGCAGGCGGTGGTGCTTCCCTGTTGCACATGAAGGGACAGAGGCTCATAGAGATGTATCAAATGTTGGAACTGGGATTAAAGGGAGGATGTGATCAGGAGGCCTATGCTCTTTCAACTGCTATATGGGGGTTCTCTTATAGGTGTTTCTACCAAAAACTTACTGTTCATTTCTTGATCATAGAAAGAATAGGTCATTTCTAAAAACGATTGAAAAGTATACAAAAGACCCTAAAATCCCTTATAATCATGTCTTCTAGAGGCAGTCACTGTTGATGCACACTGCATACACAGACCTCAGCTTCTATCTTGCTTCCACTAAAGGGATGTCAGTTTCCTAGACTGCTTCTCTTATGGGGGTGAGGTGGGGAAATTATAAATGTTCTGGTAGTTAGGATTAAAGGAGATGTTTCTAAAGATCTTAGCCCACCTAGGGAATCAGTGTAAACTTGCTAGTGTTATGACCTACTTTGAGCTTTTCAATGTCCAAGTAACTATTTTAAACTCACTGTGATTGCTGGATTATTTTCACCACATGAGTAGGTCTCATTTGACTGCATTCTTTTGTTTGTTTGTACTGTTAAATGAATATCTTTCTTTCCTCCTCACTAAGAGTTGAGTATTTGGATTGCCATCCTCCTTTTGACTCTTGTAAGTTGTTTTGGGGTTGGTGGGGTGAGGAGAGGACATGGCGGGGACTTCATCTTTATCTGTAACATATTTCTTTTTAAAAACATGTGAAAGAAATATAAAGCAAAATGATAAGCCATTAATATTTATTGGCTCTATGAGGTAAGTTCACAGGGCCTGACCTTATTTTCTGAGCTGTTTGTAACTATGTGATGGTTGATTACTTAACACTTAAATATTATGACCCCATGATGAATATTCTTGTACACAGAGCTTTGCACATTTACAGGGATGTTTCCTCAGCAGGGAGTCTAAAGTGGCCAAATCTGGGATGAAGTTCTGTCATTAAGTTCACAAGAAGGATCAAGTATCAATTTTCAGCCTCCATTTCTGTGTTCTTGTCAATTGTGGTTTCCATCATTTTGAGATAATATTAGCAACAGATGGAAGAATTGTGTTTTGAAAATGACTCTGGAGTTAATTGCTTTTCTGGTTGTGACACAGTATCTAAAGAGAAGCGCCTTCAGGAAGGGAGGGTTTATTTGGCTCTCAGTTGGAGGGGAGACAGTCCATCATGGTGGGGGAAAGCACGTGAGGTCAGGAAGCAGAGTGCAAACAGGAAGTCCGGCTGGGGTATAAAACTTCAAGCCTGCATTCCACCCAGTGACTCAAGACTTCTAGTAAGGCTCCACCTCTTAAAGGTGCTGCATCCTTCCTAAACATGGCCATCAACTGGGAACCAAGTGTTCAAACACATGGTCCTTTTGGTGACATTTCACATTCAAACCAAAGTAGGTGTATTCTTGGTTTTTCTTTGTAATTTGTCAGTGACCCTTAATGTTAAAGATATTAAATCTTGATTTGAATTATTCACAGAAAATAATCTTTCCTAGTTTAGATGACCCTTATGTGGAGTTAGTGCTGTAGCATGCTGACTGCTACAATTCATTCCATGCCACGTGTCTGTCTCTGCCTTCAGACCTGCAGTGGAAGTCTGGGCACATGGCTGAGAGCCTCACCAACATGCCCCGGCACTCGCTCTACATCATCATCGGAGCCCTCTGTGTGGCCTTCGTGCTCATGCTCATCATCCTGATTGTGGGCATCTGCCGCATCAGCCGCATCGAGTACCAGGGCTCCTCCCGGCCAGCCTATGAGGAATTCTACAACTGCCGCAGCATTGACAGCGAGTTCAGCAATGCCATTGCGTCCATCCGGCATGCCAGGTAAGCTCTGGGGGTCTGCAGTGAGGAGGGAGACATCACACCTGGGCTCCAGGGTTATGCTATCCTTAAGACTTCACAGCCATAAGGGAGGGTCTTAAAAAATGAAAGACAGGCTGAACAAGTTACTGAAGACAGAGTTCTAGCCCATTTCATGAGCAGCCATTTAAACCTGTGGCTAGTTATGTTTACATTGAATATATTCATTCATCTAAATTTGTGTTGATCTGCAACTGTACACATATGATTCTTCTTCACTGTATTGAACACTTTTTAAAAATATGTATCTGTATGTGCATGTGTATGTATGGATGCCTGTGCATGTCGCGCGCGCGTGTGTGTGTGTGTGTGTGTGTGTGTGTGTGTGTGTATGTGAAGGCCCGAGAGCAAACTGTGTCATCCTGAGATGCTGTCTACTTCCTTTGAGACAGACAAGATCTCTCAAATTAGAGACCTGGAGCTCACCAATTAGGCTGGATTGGCCAGCCAGCATGCCCTTCCTAACTCCGCCTCCTCAGTGCTGGGATTATAGGCCCATGCCACCATGCCTAGCATTTTTAGGTGGGTTCTGGGATTGAAATTAAGTCCAGTGTTGGCAAGGCAAGTGTTTTACTAACTGAGACATCCCCTCAGCCTGAAAATTTCTTTCTTGCTTTTAAAGCAATCAATATGAATATAGACTATCCTCTTAAATTCCAGTGCCTACAAAAGTCATGATGAATCACTGTCACCTGATGCTTAGAGTTTGTGTTTTGGAATTCAGTGTCCTTTCCTGGAGGAAATTCAGGAATTGGTGTGTGAGAGGGAGAGCAGAAAGCATAGTGTGATTGGAAGTCGCATTACTATATTCCCTGACTATGTTCCACTGGATCATTCAATCTTCCACAAGCCCAGTTCCCTCCACTCCCCCTCCTTAAAGAACATGGCAATTGTTAAATTACAGATATTAAATTATTCTGTAAGTAGATAATTATATATTTACTTCTCCCAGATCTATTTATGATGTTGGTTGAGAAGGTCAGCTAATAACTCACTGACTTTTGTAAGGGATGCATTCCAAAATTAGTAGCAAAATTATTTCCTATGAGTTGATGAAATAATCTGAGTTTAGTTTTTAAAATAAAGGTACATTTTAGGTTTTATTTGTGTGTGTGTATGTGTGTGTGTGTGTGTGTGTATGTGCGTATGTACATGTGCCTGTGTGAAGGTGCACGTAAAGCCCACAAGAGGGTGTTGTATCCACTGGAGCTGGAGTTACAGGTAGTTTTGAGCTGCCTGGAACCAAACTTCAGTTCTCTGTGAGAGCAGCAAGGGCTCTTGACCACGGAGACATCTCTCCAGCCCCTGGGATTGGTATTGAGAGTGGGGCCTGTAGAGACTGTTGGCAGTATTATTTTTATTAGGATGATGTATCAGTAAAAACACAAGCAGTCCCCAAATCTGTAGAGTGGCAGCAGAAGATAAGAGGTTCAGAGTCTTCCTCCCCCAAAGGAAATCCCCAAATCCACATTTCACACCTTACAGTGACTCTGTTGCAACAGAACAGGAATAGAGCCTGGTTCCACAGAGAGGATCCAGAGATGTGAATTTGGATGACTTGGAGCATCTGCCCCAATGCCTACTGGGAGCTGCACTCCTGGGTGCTTGTGGCTCTGGGGGATAGGAACTAGTAGACTCAGGACCCACTCACATGGCTGCACACCTCGATGCTTCCTCTCAGAATCAGCTCAGGCAACCCAACTTCCAGGAAGCCCAGGACCAATCCACACAGGCCCCACTGTTTGAGTCTCTCCTTTCAGTTCTGTGTCTCCAACAGGTCCTGGCACATAGCATATGTCACTAAAATCTGAGGTCTGACACGAATGGATGATCTCAGTTTGTGTTGGCATAGGATGTTTTATCTTGTCTGAGTCCCCAGGTACTAGCTCAGTACATGGTCCCAGCCAACAGGACTAGTTCCAGTATCTTAAATCGCTGGGCTGGAAGCAGAGGATGCAAAAAAAAGTGGAGAACTAACAAGTTTCTTTGGTGCTGAAGTCTCCTCTCTCTCTTGTGCTCCTAGAAGAGCTTAGCTCATAGGAGGAATCAAGGGTATAACTTTNTACTTGGATGTTTGGGAGACCCAGAAATAAGAGTCTCTCTCTCCCAGAGGATCTGTGGCTAAGATCCTTAGTAATCCCCCTAAGTAGATGAATATGGCATTTCAGGCCCCGATCATTTGAGAGGGATGCTGTGGAGCATGATGCTTATACAGCTCCCTGGGAAGATAACTGAATACTCAGGCAGGAAAGAAGGGATGTGATAGCATTCACAAACCTGATTCCTATTTGTTGCCCATCTTTATCAAAATTCACAGTGCATAATGCTAGCCAGTGAGCTCCAGTGTCCTTTAGTAAGTACAGAGGAAACAGTTCACATGAAGGCCACACCTTTCCAGGAGTCTGGAATTCAGGGTAATTTCTTGCTCTGCATCTTACAACCTAATCTGCAGCCTGCCCCAAAGAGGTTGTAGCCAGACTTCTGGCAAATTGGCCTTCTTTGTTCTCTATTCCTGGAAACTCTAGGAAGAGTTTGGCCAAACTTAGTCCTTTTGATGTTCCCTTCTCTCTTGGGCTGTAGCAAACGCCCATTTCACAGGCTGTTTCCTGGCTACTAGCCTGGAAGTGATACTGAGTTGGAATGACCACAGCCCAGAGGCCACACAAGATACATTTGAAGTGGGTCACCTGAGATGTTCATGAGGGACCAAGAAAACATCTGGTGCCTCTAATGTTAGCTATCAGCTGGATTGAGAAGGCATTTCCTCTTCTTTGTCCCAGAAACCACCTGTCCCACAGCTGCTTTGCTTATACTCACGTAGCAAAGCAATTGGCTAGCCATATCTGGACAGTGAGGTCATGTCTTGGTGCCTAGGTCTACCACCTAGAAGTGTTTACTCACAGAAAACAGGAAAAGGAGAACAGAAAGACATTCTCTTGTCCTCAGATAACAAACCTTCAGATTCAGGCCTTGCTTATGATCAAATCCACCTGACATTCTTTGTTTTTTTTGTTTGTTTTTTTTTTTGGTGTTTTGAGACAGGGTTTCTCTGTGTAGCTTTGGCGCCTTTCCTGAACTCACTCGGTAGCCCAGGCTGGCCTCGAACTCACAGAGATCCGCCTGCCTCTGCCTTCCGAGTGCTGGGATTAAAGGCGTGCGCCACCACTGCCCAGCCCACCTGACATTCTTTATGGTGGTGTTTTGACTTCTTTCAGGGGACTTTGAGCTAGGAGAAATGTGCTTTTTTTCTGCCTTATTTATGACTGGCTGCAGTATCTTTTGTTCCTTCAGTGAATGAGTTAGATACACAGGACTTGTTACCAAATACGTTTAAGATGCTGATATGACATTGATAGTATTTGTACTGAGACCAACTAGGGTGGGCCACCCATAGCCCATTGACCACATAAGGCTCAAGATAGCTATAAATGTAGTCCAATACAAAATTGTAAACTTACTTAAAACATATATATATATTATATAATATGTAATATATATATAACATTATATATATAATATATATTATATATTATATTATATATATATTGCCCTTTTGTTGGTTTGTTTCGGTAAATTGTGTGGTTCTTGAGTGTGAACTTTGTAGGTGAAAATGTAGTACAGAGAAGTGAAAAGGTAGGGTACCTCTCTTGAGAGCCTCTGGAGTGACCAGTATTTAGAGAACACAAGGCCAGTTCTGGGGAGCAAAGGAGATAACAAAGGCAGTTAGCATTTCAGCATGACTGTTAATAGACATTCATTCACCACCTTGAGAGGTGTAGGAGAGTCAAGGAAAGCCTTGTCTCAGCTTACAGGTGCTTACAAATCTTAGTGTCTGTGAGACACACTGTTTTAGCTTCCATACGGTAGACCCTGAACTTCTGATGGGAATTGAAGTACAGGGATGGCAGCTCCTAGTCCAATGGTCCATTCTTCTTGTTTTAGGCATGTTAGTCTGACCTCCACCAGCTTTTGTCACCAGCATGACATTTTCTGACCCATGCAGATGATATTATTGGCATTATGCTACATAACTAAGTGAGTCTGGACACAAGGTAGGGTGCCCTGTTCACTCATCCTCTTTGCACATGTGCAAGTGAGTGGGCCTGGTCATTGGCTGTCACGCTCAGGGGCTCTGCAACACTCTTTCTCAAACTTTCTTTATCAGTTTTCAGCTCCATGGTGGCACTGAAGTTCTCAGCCATTTGAATTTCTGCTTGTTAAAACATGGCACAAAACGGAGACATCTAATTTTCCAGATTTTAAGAAGACAGATTCTTTTTCAAATGGAAACCATAAAACAAGTGGCTTTAAAGAGTGCATTGAATCTGTTCAGTTGTTCCCATTGCTCTTCTTTTGGCCAAACAATTGATTAATGATTAATTTAGTCAGCTAATGCATATGATTTATTCTCACATCAAAGTTCCTACAGGAAAGCATCCCAGGGCTACCAGGCTAGGGCAGGGGAAGCTCTGAGTTGTTAGCTTTTCTTCTAAATCATCACTGTTATTACAAATGCATCTAGCTAGTTTATGAAAAATAATTTGTCAAAATTTTCTACCATAGAGTAGCCTTCTATGTTTTCACTTGGGAAAAAGTATAGAATTTAATAAGCATTATAGTGTGGCCACTTTTCCTATCCTAGGATTGCATGGTCCTTATCCAGGTAGATTAAAGGCTATATGCTGAGGTCCGACCCTACGTCAGTGCCAACACAGTTTGTGGGTATTCAGTAAGGTCTTGCAATTCAGAAACTATTCTACTTAGGGCCTTTTTAATATTGTAATGGTCACTGTGGGTTGGTGGTGGCAGAATGCGTTAACTCTGGCCCTGAGTTTTGCATAGTGCCCCCTTTGTGGTCTTGAAGGCCAGTCAGTCTTGAGTTAATTGGAAGGCAACTGATGAAAGTTTAAAAATCAAAGATCATTTCAGGCATGGTGGCAACTATACATGGAATCCCAGGACTTGAGAGGTTGAAGCAGGAGGATTACTGTTGTAGAATATGATTTTAAGGTGTGTTACTTACGTTTATGTTCCATTTGTTTAACTATGTGAAGCTGTGTTACTTTGCCTGTCTAAAACATCTGATGGTCTAATAAAGAACTGGACGGCCAATAGCAAGGCAGGAGAAAGGACAGGTGGGGCTGGCAGGCAGAGATAATAAATAAGAGGAGAAATCTGGGAAGAGAGAAGAAAGAAGTAACCAGAGAAGGAGGAGGACATCGGGGCTAGCCACCCAGCTACACAGCAAGCCATGGAGTAAGATTTACAGAAGTAAGAGAATGGGAAAAGGCCCAGAGGCAAAAGGTAGATGGGATATGTTAAGGAAAGCTAGCAAGAAATAGCCAAGCTAAGGCTAGGCATTCATAATTAGGAATAAGGCTCTGTATGTGATTTATTTGGGAGCTGGGTGGCGCCCCCCCAAAAAACAGAAATTATAACAACAGATTACTATAAGTTTGAGGCCAGCCTGGACTGTATAGTAAATTCCAGACCAGCCTAGCCTACAGAGTGAGACTTTGTCTCAAACCCATCTTTCAAGCCCCAAATCAAATCTTACTTGAAGAGTGCTTTCTTTCTCATTCCCTACTTGCTCCTGCCTTTTTACCTTGGTATGTGAGAAAGCAGACATTCAAAAGATAGCAAAGAAATAGAGAGACGATGGGAGGGAGGGAGCCATGGTAGATAAGCCCCTCTGACCCCTCCAGGACCCATCTTAACCTTTTCAAAATTTAAGGTGGTTGTTTTTGAAATCTCTTTTTAATGAGCCCTGTTGGAAGTAAAATAATTTATTTTTTTTAAAGCCATATATGTGAAGGAGAAATGATGGTAGGTTCCCATGGAAGACTTTAAACTGTTTCACTCTGGAGGCTTCAGGGAAAGTGAGCTCTCAAGTGGGAAGAGACCACCTAGAAGTTGAACTGGCCATGTTTTAATAATTATTCTCTGAAGACTGGTTTGGCAGAAAGTCTTGCTCTTGGAGTTTTGACCCCTTTGGCTTCTGGGCATCAGTCCTGCTGCTGAGGAGATGTCGATATGCATACATCTGTTGGGACAATAGCTTGGTACTCAGAGGAAAAGAATGCTCCTGGGGGCTGAGAGAACTGAAGGGGAGGAAGCAAGCCCCGAAAGCATCTGTGGACAAGCACCTCAGTGTTTTAGGTCATTTCTTTCTGCTGTGCTTTTTGTGCTGGGATTTCAGATAACCTCAGAGCCTTTACAGTTTACTCCCTCCAACACTCCAGGGGAGAGGCTGAGTGCTGCTTGGGGACCACTGCCTGCCATTGTGTGTGCTAGTCATGAGAGTGGATGTAAAACAAAACTGTCTCTCCAGGTATTTATGGGTCTTGAAGAAAAGGAGAAATTGATACATCTTTTCTTAAATCTGGTGTGGCACTGTCCTGCCTGATTTAACTTGGATGATTTAACATTAATCCATTTTTATTTCCTGAACTAAAGACTAATGTTTATTCCCCTTCAGTGTTAATATCAGGATGCCTCAAGTTTTTATACATGATAAAGAATATACTTTAGAGTATTTTTATAGTTCCATTAGATTCTCGAATGTTATTTTTTTGTGTGTAGTGTATATGCTTGTATGAGTGTATGTGTGCTACACGTAGGTATGTGCGTGTGTGTGTGTGTGTGTGTGTGTGTGTTGTATGTAGTTTATGCATGTATATGTTGTATATAGACTTGTGTGTATATGTGTGAGTGTGTGTGGTGTATGTAGGCCAGAAGTCCATGTACATCTACTTTCTTGGTGGTTCTGCCTACTAATTTTTGAGACAAGGTCTTTCACTGAGCCTAGACCTCACCTCAGCTTACCAATTGGCTAGGCTTGGTGGCCAGTAAGACCTAGGATCCATCTGTTCCCCTCCTTGCCTCCAGTACCAGCACCACTGCCCCAGGTTTTACATGGGCACAGGAGGACCAAGCTTAGGTCCTCATGCGTATGCAGCAGGTACTTGATGGAAATTATTCTTACCACTCACCTTTAATAGAATTTGGCATCCAATACTCATGTAACCAGAATCCTCTCTGACTGTAATTTCAGATTTGGGAAGAAATCTCGGCCTGCAATGTACGACGTGACTCCCATTGCCTACGAGGATTACAGCCCTGATGACAAGCCCTTGGTCACACTGATTAAAACAAAAGATTTGTAATCTTTTTTTTGGATTATTTTTCAAAAAAGATGAGATACTAAGATCATTTAAATATTTTTAAGGAAATTAAAAAGCTTAAGAAATTTGAAACATTAGCTGCTCACAAGTTTTCAGTAGACTACCAAGGAACTAAGGTTCTGCAGCTTTTAGTTTGGAAAAAAAGTATTTTAAAAAACCAGAATTTGTGAAATCCATAGACCATGTTTTAATGTACCTTCAGCTCTCAATTCAATACTGTCTGCTTTGACAAGTATGGGCTCTTTTGACAGTAGACCCTACCGTGAAACCCAGATGGACTTCTGTGGTTGTTACAGAGTAAGTCTTACATAGGAAGATGTGTGAGTGCTGGCTTTCTTGAGTAGAGTTAGGAAAATAAGTAGAGTATGATGCATAACTCAGTATAATCGTTACTTACTACGACGTGTTGTCTGAGATGTTTGTTTTGTGAAAAAGAAAACTAGTTAAATTTATTATTCCTAACCCGAATGAAATTAGCCTCTGCCTTATTCTGTGCATGGGTAAGTAACTTATTTTCTGTACTGTTTTGTTGATTCTGAGGAAACGTTGTTCTTTTGAGTGTTAGTCATTTTTGTAACAATCCTGGAACTTGACCTTGTAAACACAAACAAGGGAAGGGTCTAGGGAGGCAAATACTGATCAATTTCAACCTATCTATTTTTTCTTTTAAAAGTCAAGTGTTTTTCTTTTTAATTGTGAGTGGATTAAATTACGTTGCAGGTGTTTCTTGCTAAGAGATAGTGACATGTAAGAGGTGCTGGGCCCTTCTGTAGTGTTTTTCATAGTACACCTTTATTTATACCCAAGACATTTTTGTGGCTGTATTTGATTGATATGTGCTTCTTATGATTCTTGCTANTTTCAAAGAATATTGAATAAACGTTAGCAGGGCGAGGATCTACTTGTCTCATTCTTTAAAAATTAACCTAAAATGTTTCAGATATGATATTGGCTGTCAACCCATCCAACTGTTTATGACATTTAAAAAGCCTGAAGGACAGTTTGGATATGGTTTGAATGTATCTCTAAGAGGTTTGTGTGTTAAAGACATGATCTCCAAGAATTGACATGGGACCCTTAAGAGGGTGAGGCCTGGGGAAAGGTCTTTAAGTTTGGGAGCTGCCTTTGAAAAGGACTAAGGTAGTTCTCATGAAAACCCGTTATAAGACAGTTCAAATACTAAGTGTCTTTTTGGCTTACCTTATGACGCCATGACTCCCAATATTAAGACGCCATCCACCATGATTCCTTCACAGAAGGCTCCCTGATCTTGAAATTTGAACCTCTATTTTCAGCTAAATAGGCCTGTCTTTCTTTATAAAACTAGCTCACATCAGATATTTTGTTTCAGGACTAACACAGCATCTTTATGGCTGCTAAGGCCATTCTCTGCACTCTGCAAATCTTTATTACTTCCTGGTGGTCGGTGCTGTTTGTCAACATGAAAAGTGGGACAAGGATCAGAGAAATTCTTGTCTAAAGTCATGAATCTACATTTGCTTATGAGATGCAGGTTGTGTCAATGTTGAGGGACATGAGATCCAAGGATCTATCCACTTATAATGGGTAGGTACCTTAAGAAATATCTTCTCTGCTGTTCCTCTTTGTAGGTGGAATAAAATTGCCCCAGAGAGTGGCTCTCCACCCTTAGAAATGTGAAGGCAGTTTAGAATCTCTTTGCACCCAACTTCACTCTTCTCCAAACCCTGCATTGAAGTCCCACTATCATTTTNGGGGAAAAAATGCATTTTTAACTTCACATGGAACCATTTGGTAAGGTCAAAAGACATCCGGAAATCAGGTGTGAGGGCGGGCATTAAGGAAAAAGTAATTTCAGATGCTTCTCCATCCCTCTCTACCCTCAGAACATCTGTCCCTAATCTAACAAATGACATAGCAATACACCTACACTCTAATTATTAAACAACACAGTACAATATGCTAACATTCTAAGTGTTTGGAAATAAAATAAGAATAAAATATTAACTCTCTTGGTTACATAACTTCTGGAAACACACTGCAGAGTTGTTTTATATAAAGACACCTGGATGGATTACAGGAGAAGGCTTGGCAATGTTGGCTTAACACAACTCCATTTCTATTGATTTCTCCAGGGTGCTCCAGGGCAGTGTCCATAGGGCTGCATGTCCTCTCAGGTCATTTTCAACATCTCTGATTTTTAAAACTATCTCTGTGTCTCTCTGTCTCTGTTCTCTGTGCCTGTCTCTGTCTCCTCTCCCTGTCTGTATGTGTGTTGTATGCAGGTGTGTGCCTGTGTATGTGGAGGCCACAGAAAGGTATCAGGTATCCTACTCTTTCACCGTCCACCTTTTCCTCTTGAGACAAGTTCTGTAGCTCACCATTTTTTTGGCAGGCTGGCCAGCTAGCAAGCTCCAGGGATTCTCCTGTTACCCCATCTTGCAGCACTGGCCTTGTGGGAAAGTGAGGCCATACCTTGCTCTTACCTGGTTGCTGGGGATCCAAACTCAGATTCCCCTGCTTGAACACTAGTTCTGGGTTGGGTAGATATGAACAGCAAAGCCACAGGAAAGAATTCTCACATCCAAGTCTGGCTTTATACCAGACCTTTGTTTAGTAAGCAAATACATATATAATTACCCGTTTAAGAACATACTGAAGGGAAGATGAACTCTGATCTGTGGCAATGTATTTATAGCAGAGCAGATTAAAACTTTGCTTTAATCATTTACTTGAAAATGGCTTTGGGCAAGTAACCGTGTGTGCTTAAGCTTCACAATTTGGAAAAGAGATTTTGATAATGATCAAGCAGATTGCATGTATATTATGTTCCCCACCTCCAGTGTTTGTGAAACATTCAGCATGTCTGTTGTTACCATGGTTGCTGGTACTCTTATTTTTAGATGTGGCTATTATCACAAAGTAGGTTAATACACCCTTTTTGATGGTAAGTGCTTATGGCCCACAGNGTGTCCTGTTGTGCTCACAGTGCTACAGTAGGGGGCATCTTCTCCAAGGTGTCAAGTCCTCCAGAGCCACACTGAAGTTGTCACTCTGTACCACTCATGAAGTCAGTATTTGATAAGCCAGACAGACTGAGCTTTTGATGGCTTCTGGCTTCATGGAGTCAAATCAACCTTGTTCTATTCATGTGCTCCCACAAGGCTGTATGAACAGTCATAGCTCTAGTCTACAAATGGTATGGCAGTGTCTCCACAATGCTGTGTGGACAGTCATAGCATTAAAATTCCTGTCCTCAGATTGCCAACCTTTACCTTTGTCAAGTAGTCATTCTACCCTAGTGGCTTCTGTTTAATTCCATGAGGCTATGTGTATAAATCATAATTTGAATTATTTGTTCTGGTTATCTTCTCTACCAGAACTAGCGTTCTGATTAGATCCTTTTCTCAAATGATGTTCTACAGCAAGCTTTAAAAAAAATTTTAGGCACAAGTACATTGCAATTAGAATTTTTAATCATGATAGATTTTATAGTTTATTAACAGGGACAGATGTGAAGGACTACAGCACAGAAAAATATTGCTAACTAATTAGAAAGTTTTAAGTAGCTATTCACAACCACTGTGGACCGTGGGCTGCCTCCACCCCAGCCATTTCTTGACCCCTCTTCCTAGTGCATCAGAGAACTAGCAATGCCAAGTGCCATCTTTCTCAGCGCCCTTTGTTCTTAGAGCTGAACACACGGCTTTGGTGTTGGTCAGTGGGACCTTTAAGGAAATCTCCTGGGACTGTCTAAAAGTATTTCACCCTCCCCCGCAAGAAATGATGGGGCTACTAGAGAATCCTTGAATATTTCCTTGTAAGGGGAACCAAAACTCTCTTGTGCTACAACAGAAAGGACCTGGACCTTTGTGTTCATCGCAGTAGGATCCATCATCTCTAATATGACTCCACTGTTACTCAACCTCCCCCTCCCCCAAAGTGAAGAAGAGTAAAAGTGGTTCATTTAGACCAGGTGTTGGTTAACTATGGCTCCCATACTCACCTCTTCTGAGGCAAGTCTCAGGTGAGGTGATTCTCAGATCTTCTTTGTTTTCTATGTCCCTAACAGTTCTAAATAGGCCAAGTATTGTATATATTGTTCTTCTGATACACTTGTGGATGTTTGGCTTACAACCAACCAGGGTTTATGGTTTTGGGGAGGAGGACCACAGAGATCAAACATAGGTTTCATCGTATCCTATCAAGGGTACCCACTGTCAACACNGCTTACCTACATCACCTGCTGAAGCAGTGCTTACCAAGCGTCTACATGACAAAAGTACTCTACTTCACCCTCTTTCTTTGTTGCACTCTTTGTCTGCACCGCCCCCATTTAGGTAATGGGGAGTTATGTCTACCTCATTAAGGGCAATATCTCCATAAACTATTTGAAATTCTGCCTGGGAGATTTATCTTTTCTCTCTCTTATCTGGTGGTTTATTATAGCAGTATGGATTTACAGTTATTAATATTTTGGAGTATAAGCCATTTTATTGACATTGAGAACTTCCAGTGGCAACCTTATTATTGATTTGGCATGCCCCCATCATGGGGTGTGTGTGCACGTGTGCACCATTTTTTGCTTTCTGGAATAAGAAAATGCTCAAGGTCAGCCTTTGCTATTTCTGCCCCAACCTCCAATCAGCCATGGTTCTTTTGATGTCAGTGAGTAGCTCCTATGGAAGGGTACTTCCCGATTCGATTAAGCAAAAATGTTCCCTATCCCATCGAGAATTCTTTTCATTAGCAGGCTTAAATACGAAAAACGATTCAATTATTATTTTGCTGTTCACTGATGAACATCTTGTGAGCTCTTGTTTCTTCCTTGCTATTCAAACAGCTACATCTTAGTCAGCAAAGTCGAAAATACTGACTCGTTAGACCTTTGTAAAGCTGGCTAGCCTCTATCTGAGCAACTTCCACGGTAGAGGTGGTCCAGAGGATAGGTGAGTGCACACCTCTCAGAGCCAGCACAGTGCATCTATACTTCAAGTATGGGTCACCACTCTTTCCTCACATGGCAAATCCCTCCACAGAGTGACTCTCCTTTATTAAACTTTAATAAGGTCCCCAGTGTGTGGCACTATTTTCAACATTCAGCACATCTTTTGTTTGAATTGATCGAATAGCACAGCGAAAGATGGGCTACAGAAGAGAGAGAGAAGATTGTATGTCAGAGAACAGTCACCATACTGTAGTGTTTGTATGATGGCAAACCTCGCACTAACACGCTAACATGGCACCATTGGGCATGTGCAAAGCCTTGGCAAGTTTTCTGTTCCTTGCATCTGTTGACCTGGTGTGGGTATTTTTAATAAAAGACTATTAAGTTTCTTCAATTAATTATGTTCTCATACAAACTACTATACCATGTGTGGATGTGTGTGTGTGTGGGATTCTGTAGACTTTGTTCATGGCTTAAGGGCACCTCTCTCCCTGTCTCCCCCCCGACCCCTCACACACACACACACGCAATGAATATTCTGGTTTACACTGAAAACTCACACTGTCCATATGACAGCAAGTGGCTGAAATGGAAGTGAAGCCTTCTAGATCAAGGGGCACACTCCTTGTCCTCATTGCAACCCTGCCATTGATAGTGAAAGTCAGTTCCCACTCATGACCTCTTTGCCTAACTACTTTTGCTTCACTTTGCTTTGCGAATACACACTGCTTGCTCTACAGCTAAACCATCAAAGAAGGCAGATGAGCACTGTGTGGAGTGAGTGCAAGGGGCAGGACTTCATTGTGGAAATGAAGTCTGTTTGAATTTGTTCAATACAAGAACACCCAATGAAGTAGTGGCCTCATGGTGCCTTCTAGGCACCTGGGGATATTTAAGTTTGAGATTTCAGGACTAGATTAGTGATTTTCAAAACTAGTTTTTTAAAGGACTTTGTTATGATATATTTCATGGAAGTATGATGTTAAAAAAAAACTAAATAAGCAAGATTCTCTCTTGAACCTGATTCAGGGGCTCTGGTGCTCAGTTCCTCTGACCTCTTCTTCTTGTCATAACCTAATTTCAGTGGTTTCTGAGGGGCCATAATGAGGCACAAGCATTTCAAAAGGCTAGTCACTAAGGCTTCCCATCCTTCAGCTCACCCACTCATCCAACAGGTACTACCAGAGCAGCATGCTCAGCATGTATGAAGCTAGTTCCTACAGCTAACCAAGTCAGCTATAATTACTGACAACCAAGTGGACATGGTGATGTAGGAGGCTACAGTTAGCACAGATACTAGAAACAGGTCATATCAGGCCCTGCTAACAGGGTATCACATAAACTCCTAGCTAGAAGGCCCAGATAGATCCTATGAAGGTGGGGAAAGTTTCCCTGTGGTGTGACAACTATGTCAGAACCTGACGAAGGGGAAGAGATTACTCATGTAGAGGGTAGGGAAGATGTGTGAAGTCTCAGGTGAGCTCACATTCTCTCTGAGGAGCTGAAGGATGGCCAGGTTGCAGAATCAATGGCAGCCAGAAGCAGGCGCAGCTATACAGCCAGCGATTTCTCTTCTGTGAATGTGTCTCCCCTAGAGCAAGACAAGCATGATTTAGAAAATGCCATACAAGAGTGCTTACAATTATTTTATTTACAGTGGTCCCCAAGATGCTACAAAGGCACTTAGAAGGACAGAAATTATGAGACACACAGCAATGCATCTGCATTCTGCAGGTGTGAACATCAAAGAGCAGGTCTCATCAGAGAGACTTTCATTCCTGTGAAATGCCAGACTCAGAAAAATCAAATTATAGTGATAAGAATCCAAACAGCATTTGCCTCTGGATACTGAGAGTGGGAGTGGGGGAGATTGGGAAAGGGGCCTGTAGGAAGTGCCTGGTGGGTGGAAATAGTCCATACTGGAATTTTAGTGACAGTAAGAAGAAAAAATACACTTGTCACATGCCATTCACGGATAGATGTGAGATCTAAATAATTATTAAAACACCAAGAAAGCTTAAAAAGATAGGACCACTAAAAAAATTCGATAGAGTGGGTGACATTGAGGACAGAGAGGTGGGTTGAGGCAGAGGACTTCTGGAGGGTAGGAAGGAAGAGGATAGGAAGAAGGAAATGCCCCATGCTGGAGGAAGGGAGGCCGCAGTGCAGGGCTTTGTGCTGAACTTGGCTGGGGAGATTGTTCAGTGATTAGAGAGTTTGCTCTGGAGACCTGATGCCCTGAGTTAAACAGTAAAACAGATGCAGGGGTCTATGTGTGCATGATTCTAGCATTCTCCTCTGAAGGAATAGGGGAAAGAGGCAGGAGAGTCATTGGAAGCTCATGGGACAGCTAGCCTGGACTCTGCACCTGGGATTGTCCCCTGACTT
>LZPO01066970.1:6131-16369 GCA_001675575.1 Neotoma lepida
TTTACTTTAGTAAGAAATATTGTGCTTCCACTGAAGTAGTTAATAGCTTTATACTATTAAATTTATTTGACACATTATTCTTTTCATCAGTTGGTAAATTTCCATCCCTCACTTGTGAGAAATGTTTTAGAAATAACTTCTATGAATAACTGTGTAGGTAAATTTCATCTTCATCTGTATGCTTGCCCTGTCATTTGCCCTTCCTTATGCATGGTTTGTCTTTTATCTTGTGATTTCCAATGCTGAATATTAGACTGAAATGGTTGATATTAGTTCAGACAAACACGGCNGTGGGGGCCTGTGGAGCCATCTGCCAGTGGAGACTGAGAGGGAGAAACCCAGGTTGTTTGCAGGGGAATGCAATTAAAGCTTCAGGTCGGGAGAGATAATGTCAACACATGATTCCCCTTGTGGACAGCGTTGTAGATAATATAGATCAGGTGTATGATTGGGTAACCTTTAAGCTGATTGGCCCTTTAGGGTGTCGATCGCTCCCAGCCTTGTGATTTCATGCTTTAAAAGGAGTTTGCTGATTTTTAGTAAAGGAGTTCCTGCTTCACATGACTCCCCATNGAGTCTGATTGTCTCTGGAAAGAAAGGCTGGGAAACCGGCAGACAGCACGCACTTACCTTTCCTCGGTCCCGGGTAGTCCCTTTGCAGGAGACCTAAGTTCTCGGTGGAGTTGACCCCCCACGCATGGCAGCAACAGTGGGTTGGGGTAGAAGGAAACGGTACTAACTGTAGTTGCCTGTTAGTTATGACACTGAGGTTGAGGTTCATATGCTTTGTTTAAAATTTTTCTCTCAGATTTAGCATTACTTGAATGAATTTCTTTATTTTTAAGAATCAGTTATGTCAAAACAAAGTTTTCAGTTCCACTCCAGTTTCCGAGTCATGTTTCCTTCCAAATGAATTGTTACAGATTTTGATTTATAGTACACTATACCATTCCTAGCTATGAAGAAAATTAGCATAGTCGAGACAGATGTTTTCTCAGCATGTGATACAGGTTTTACATATATTTCTTTTATAACTTTATACAAGAACACTCTGTAGAGTTCTACTTTTTGTGGGGAAAGTCTGAGGAATCTTCCCCTGAGACATTGCAAATTACGCTTGGAACTGTTACCTGCATTTTCAGAACACTTTACATCCATTGTTTGAAACTAAAGTTTAGAAGCCTATACTGTAGGATACCACATATATGGAGATTTTTATGTTAATAATTAATAAGATATTAAATGACCTGCTATACACCAGCTTGTTGAATCAATGGTAGATAGACAAATGCCAAAGTTATTTGCTATAGAGATGACAAAAAATGGACAAACTGTTTACATCAAACATNCTATTGATGGAGATAATTACAGAGGAAGGAGGGAGAAGGATTCAATAACTGTGAGGATGTCTGAAAAAGTTACAAGAAGTCATTCCATTAACTATCTATTTAAAAAAATTCATGTAATAAAAAATACATATATACTTTAAATAAAAATTTTACATCTTGGCTGATAATGTTCACTCCCAAGCCAAAAAAACAATAAACATAACAAAGACTCCAANACCAGGTATGAGAAGTCGTCTTTCAAGTTGTTGGTCAGGGTTGCCAAGAGACTCNCCAAAATTACAGACTTTTGCTATTGCCCTCAGTTGCTCCATGGAGACTCCTAATCTGGAATTGACCTGAATGTCTCCTCTCTGAGCTTTTATGATACCAGAAAGCTCCATGAAAATTTCCAAATGTGTTTAACACTAATGATCATACCCAGTTATGACACTTGTGAACCACAACAGTGACCATCATGGCACAAAAATCCAAAGGGTGGACTAGTTGCATGGATTCCTTTTGGTAACTGACAGCTTTCTAATTGACTTAAGACCTACTCAACAAGAGGTAAGTCAAACCTAGTCCTGGAAACTTAGCCAACTAACAGGCCTGGTGAAATCAAGATTCTTAAAGAAGAAGTCACAAACTGCTACTATCCTAAACCAGTCTCACCCCTAACTACATTCTAAATATTTATCCTTATGCTGACAGATAAGTTCAGTCCTCACACCTTATCAATCTAACAGATGGAGATCATTACAGAACACCACAACCAAACCCTTGTAGCCCACTAGGTTTCCTAGTGGCTATACCCAGCAGGACTGCATAAGAGGTTGATTGGATCATGGGCCTGAGTATCAGGTGTTCGTAAGGTTCTACACTTGACTGTAACTATCAAGGGGGAGGCATTTTGCTCCACCCCTTGGCATTGTTATCAATAGACCTTGGTAATAAAGTTCTGGGCTGGTGGATAAGGATCCAGGCCCACTCAAGTCTATCCTGTGTTTCTTTCTGTTTCTCTCCCCTCTATTTCTAACTAAGTCTCTTATCCCTCATTCCTCAAGAGTCCCTGGGGTAAATATATGTGGGGACTGGTCCTCCACTCCAAACAAAATGCAGAGTTGTGAAATCTAGTTCCAATGGATCTGTCTAAAACCCAACTCCCTTATCTAAATCTTGGGGTTTCTTGTAGAAGAGGCAGTGGAAANCTTTTAAAAGCCAAAGGATCAGGGAGTTTGTTGTGATACCGTGTGTCCCAGTAATATCTGAGCTACACCCCATAAAGTCTNACCAACGTGACTGCAGAAAAATGAGTTGAACAAGATCAACAACAATAGCCATGCTAAAGTGAATGAGGTTAAGACTCTGAGTCTCCANTTTTACACAAAGATCTACAGAGAACTAATAAATGATTTTAATTGGAGAAATAGTCTTTGCTAGGAACTAATGCATCAGTTGGTTATCTAATAATAAATAATCAGATTTGAAATCATATATACAAATAATATTAATCAGATTGAGTAGATTGTATCTAGAAATATATATATGCTTGTGACAATAAAGAGAAAGATGATGAAGGGGAAGTGTTCATACTCACATAAATAAGTGAGTAAATAAATATATCTAATAATAGTTTTTCAATAAAATTCTATCAGAAAAGTAAAAGAAATAAGATTTAATTATGAATTATTGGTAGAACACTTGCTTAGAGTGTGAGACCCTGAATATTAGCTCTAGCATCAAAGGATTAAAAACGAATGAAGAAAGGACCTTAAAAGTTTCAAGAATAGTGATATAATAGAAATATTCAGNCAGTGCTACCTTTAAAATATGGAAAAAGGAAAACAGAAGGTTCAGTTCAAGTCTCAAAATCAAATAGGTAGTGACTAAAATGCATTGTAATATAGTTACACTACATTGGACTTTGGAACATAGAATAAAAGTTNGCAATATATAATAAAATGAACACATGAATAATAGATTTATTTAAATATTATGTAAAAACAGATCATTTAAAATTAAATATTATATAAATCGATGCTCACCAATGTAGGTTTAAAAGAACAAGAGTCANTGTGTTGTTTGTTTTATGCTAATTACAGTGTTCATGAAACCGATTTTAAATTTCCTCTTTACTCGTCACATTTTCATCTTCCTCATTTTATATTCTGTCAGGAAAACCATTTCTTTATGCCTCAGGCCCTTATGTAGCTGCATTTTATGTTCTGTTTGAAAGTGACATGGCCAATAAAAATCAGCAATTTATTGACAAAACAAACGACTACTGTACATATTATAAAGAGTTAATAAAATGCTTTATTGATGTGATTTATTCATGCTATATAAACAAGGGTGAAAAATACATTCTTGAAGCCTGTCAATACCACAAAATGGTATCACTTGAAATGTAAACAAATATAAATCATTTTCCAAACTGTCACCAAATCTTTTTTTCTTGAGAATAATTAGATGCAATTATTTTCTGAAAAAAATGTTAAATGGGCAATTATGTATGGTTAGGAATAAAGCCATGTTTGGCTCTTGATTTCATGTGAATTGTGCNCTCATATCTTCTACAATTATTTATTGAACTAGAATAAATATCATGGAGTTTATGTTATAAATCTTATAGTGAGATAATAGGAAAAGACATGCACCAAACTCTTGAATGGATTTTTAAATGTGAGAATTCTGCTTATGCAAGAAGCACACATGTATACACAAGGCACATGGGAGGTAGGGGCTTAACATACTTTAGCTCTAAATAGATATTTCATGATTACTTTAATAATGAAACTCATGATTCAAAAGCCATTTTATTTTTATGAGGCAAATGTTGTGAATTTTATGTTAAATAATTTCAAAGATAATTTTAACCTTTTATATTTTTATTTATATTTCATAATGAGAGTGTGTTATACACAAGTCCATGAAGACATATACAGAAGTTTTTATCAATGTATCCATAGTGACAAATGACGTGTTTTAGTATGTTTTTTCTTTATGAAAGCCAGGCACCTAGCCGTGAGTCTTTAATACACACGCATGCTTTATCTTTAATGACTTCGTAGTTCTTATTTCATGTGTACGATTGTTTGAGAACTAAGGACTCTTATGTTAGCTTTCCTAACTCTCAATTATATAGTAATATATTGTTATCTTTTTATCATTATTTCAAGAAATATCTGAGATGGAATGACCTAACATATTTCAGTTAAATATTCCTTTAACACATCACTCTACAGATTGATGCTCATACAAACTTGCTTTTGGGAAAAGCAAGGCCTTAGACCACATTGTTTAAGCCACTAATTACAAGTTGCCATAGAAATTTGTTTAGTTTTGTCAAATTATTGATTAGGAAGAAAAGTTAAAATATCAGGCATTAAAGAGTCACCAGTAGTCCTTATCACTGTGTCTAGATAGGGATCTTCAATAATATATCCTTCAGTTTCTCATGCCCATCCTCAAATGTANATTTTGTGCATTTTACACTATCATCCGNTGAATCAAATAAATTCTAATCAAATATTTAACACCAGGGAAATAAGATATACCAGATACATTTAGTGGAAATTCAGTTATGCTATCACATGTAACCCACAAGTTAATTTTCTTTGTGTATATACTCACATATTTTTTTCTCATTTTCATAAGCTACTTGTTGCTACTCTAATAATCTATTGCCAGTGACCAAGGTTTTACAATATTTTCAAAGTTAACATTATTGAGTTCACAAAAATTTCATTTACATTAAACATGTACAAGTTGTATAAATTATCTTTCATTTATGCATCCATCCTTTCACAAACTCAGACTTACAAATGAATTCATTTTAAACTTACAAATAAAATCTTTTATGTTTTTGCACTGGTCCCAATACAGACAACNTGGTTGGTTTTGAATGACTAGTGCTGTGGTTTAGTCCCAGGGTCTTATGCATGCTAGGCCAGTCCTCTGTATTCCAACTAAGTTTCCAACATCTTCTTCCTACTTTTCTTTGTTTTCTTTTTTCTTTTGTGGTAAAATAAATATTGTCATTCATATTCTCTTACTAAAATTTTATTCCTTCTGCATTTTTATTTTTTTCATCTATGATTTTTTTGGTAGACTAATTTTATATGTCCTAAAAAATCCAAGGGTAAAAAATAATATGAAAAATAGACAGTACCAAATGTCAGTTTGTATCTTTGAAGCTAATGAAATTAATTCATTATATATCTGGTTGTATAATCNGAAGGATGTCATAGAAAGTTTAAAGCCAAACAACTTTATAAGTTCTGTTTGATTCAAACACTTTAGGTATCTTTACTTACTTATGTTCATAAGTCACCAGAAGAGAGCAACTAAATTACTCTAGATTTATTTCAGACATCACGTCAATAATATGCACTTATAATTATAATATTATATAGGGGGGTTGCGGATTTAGCTAAGTGATAGAGCNCTTGCCTAGCAAATGCAAGGCCCTGGGTTTGGTCCTCAGCTCTGAAAAAAATATTATACAGAATTTGATGTCATTTTGTATAAGCCAAATAACAGTATCTATCAAGGTATCTCAAATTCCCTGTTACTTGTGAATATTTAATAATATATATACAGGCAAGTTGATTTTTTAAAAACAGTGGAGATAATAAAAAGTCACATTTTTATATAGCTGTTGTGTTTNGAAAGAGTCATTGTCAAGGTTCTGNCAATCCTCTAAATGAAGGTAATTGTTGTTTAAGGATTTACTGATAGAATTATGATGGCTATAACAGTTCCTAAATAACATGTGCTGAATTATGAATGAGGCATTCATTTATGAATTAGGCAAATTTTGCAGAATCAACATACAGACACAGGTGACTAAAGTCTGTCTGGTAAGAAAGATTAGAAAGAAAATGCACATCAATATGCATGAATTCAGAGAACAAATATGGAAGACATTTCTATTCAAATGATCACTGAAGTGATCAGGGAATAAATGATCTACAGTCTTTTAAACACTCTTACTCAATTTTGTAATTCATTTCAATCTTGATTCGGCTTTTTGCTCTCTCTCTCTCTCTCTCTGTGTGTGTGTGTGTGTGTGTATGTGTGATATACAAGTCCTCTTTAAAGACTAGCATTCATCAGTCACTTGCTCTCAGCAGTTTGACCATATATAAGACTGCACATTAACCATCACCCTCTACACAAAGAAGTGTCTCTGTTTCAAACTGAGAGGAGCACCAGTCAGTGAGTGTAAAAAAATACTTAGAATGTACTTTGACCACANGACTTTAGGGAAACAGCAGCAGTGTGGTAGTTTGATCTTCTTGCGGGCCCATGACTTCTCCAGCCTTAATCTTTTGATCAAATTTATAGGAGTCAAAAATGCATATTAGGGAAAAGACTACCTCTTATAAGACTAACAAAAGAGTGTATTCACATATAGAATTAAACTGAATCTTCTCTCTTTCTTTCTGGAGACTTCGAAACTGGTAGAGAAAAAAAATGCAGACATAGAAAAAGACATCCTAAATAGCTTCTTGTCGGTTGGAATTAAGGACAGCATTGAAAAATAATGCTCAATGGATTTTTAAAGTTTCTCTCTAGTAAAATATACTTTCAATTGGGTGAAGAGGTACAACAAGAACAGGAGAAAAGATTATGTAGCTATATATTTGACAGAGAACTAAACTTTAGAGTATAATTAATTCAAATAACTAAACATTATGACAACAAACCTGGTCAATGCACAGCTTCTTAAGTAGCCTTCTCTAGCCCTGAACATGACTGGTCTGTTGTTAGTCAATCATGGGTCCAGTAGGGGTTCATGACAATCTATCCCTCTCTGCTGAACTACTGACTTTTGAATTGGTGGGGAAGNTAGTCACTGTCTTTATGTCTATATCTGTAGTTGAGTCCATTATGAACCAATAAACAATTAAAACCCATGATCACACAGATGTCCTTGTCTAATCTTAGCGGGTAACAACACAAAAACATAGATGCTTACAGGAATGAGGGTCTTGACAGGGGTAGTGGGAACAGAGGAGAAGCTAGGAGGTAAAAGTGAGATAATGCATTATATAAGGAAGAAATCATTAAACAAACATTTAAAAAGACAAAAAAAATTAAGATTGGGCTTTAAAGTTGATAAGAGCTTTTCAAACTCGAAATGATAGTTGCTTGCCTATTCTGCAAGTTACCCTCAGTTTGAATCCCAGCACTACAGACACTGAGAGTGATGACCAATACCTGTAACACCATGCTTCTGGAGTGTAGCTAGGAAGATCAGAAGGTCAAAGGCATCTTCAGTTACATAACTAATTGGAGTCAAGCTTTGCCCATAGGAGATGCTGACTTAAAATTCACCAATTAATTAATTAATTAATTTCACATACATGAATAAAAAATCCAATATTTGTAACAGTATTAATGAATGTGGAAGACATTATGATAAGTGTGGTGGTTTGAAAGAAAGTAGTCCCCAAAAGGAGTGGCAATATTATACAGATGGAACTGCTTATACTTAAGAATATATATGTACACACATATATGCATATGCACTCAATAACAATTAGTGAAAAAAGAGGCAAAAAAANTTAAAGGATCACAAGGAGGAGCCTATAGGATGATTCAGAGAGAAAGCAGGGGAGGGATAATTATAATTATATTTTATAGCCTCAAAAATAAATTTTAAATATTTAAAATAGGAGACTCAGCTCAAACGATACACATTTTATTACACAGGAGAAAACTTGAGTTAGCTGTTGTACATCTTAATGTGTCTGTGTTAAACAATATTCCATGCTCCTGAAAGCTGCTCCAAGAGTGAATGTAGAAGATGGTCACTGTAAAATTGATGATGATTTGGGTTCATTTTGAAAACGAGTTAAAGCATGCAGTTTTTGTCTCATCATAAGATTTTTATCAAGGGTATGTGTTTCTGATGGATGAATGAAAATGAAGGCTCATCTCTTTCCTGCATATTCTTGAAGGCCATTTCAATGAATAGGATCAATGCAGCATANAAAATAACATTACGTTTGATGTCTGAAAATTCAGACCATAATTTAATGAATATGTGAACTTTGCCAAATTAATATCTCTNAGGAGCAATCATCTCATATCATCTCATTGTAACTATGTATTTTTATGGATGATAAGATATTTTGATTCAATATTTTTGAAATATATTTATTCTAAATAAGGACATATTTCATTAATTAAACACTTGAATATAAATATATTAATATATTACTAAGCTATTTCATTACATGTAAATACTGAAATAAGCAGTGACTAATTAATAATCTTGTAGATTCCTCTCAATCTCTGATGTGTGAATTCCAATGAAGGCATGTCAACAAATGCAGCCTTCACTAATTAGAACTTTTTAAAAACTGTCTTTAACTTATGCTTACTTATGCAAGAAAATAAATAACACCACTCACACTTCTGATGCAATAAGGAAAAAGTAAAAATATGCTGTGAGTTGTGAAAAATCTTTAAATTCACAGCAGTGACCTAACTAGAAAAAAAAATTAGAGAATTATTTATCATTGCACAGATTACCACAGGCTTTGAGTCTGTATTAAGGAAGAAAATCATTTGTCACCTTATCATTGGCCACATTGCTACCTGTAGTAGCACTGAAAGTAACCCAGTTGTAATCCATTGTCATGCTTCCAAAGGAAATGTGTGTCTATATCACACACACGAAAGAAAAGATATGAGGGTAAATCTTTCTGGANAGAACAGATGATTTTTCGGTCAAACATTCTTGAACTACTTGGCTGAGAGAGTACACAGTGAAAAACTGCAGAGAAAGTTCATGTCAGCAAAATATCTTGGCAGGAAATCACTGGACATGTAGAAGCAAAATCACTGTCTTATTTATTTGCCACTCTTGGGAACACTAATATGAAAGTGACTAATATGGTATAATAGTTCCCAGAACCAATTAATTAATCATAGCATGTCATTAATAGGTAGGCTCCTTAGAGAGTATATTTCATGCTCAGGGAAATTAAACCATTTTATTATGATAAAGCTTCCACAGTCAAAAATGCTTTAACATTACATTTTCACACTATTACTAAGGAGGCTATTTCCTAAGTGATGAACACATTTTCCTACAGTCTACAGGTGATTTGGGGAGGCGGGGGATATGTCTCCTTGTGGGTGGAATTAGAAAACTGGTTCTATTTCTCTTTTTTAATTTATACTAACTGAATATTGAATATATGGATCTCATTTCTCACATAAGAAAATGAAGTTATGAAATCTGAAGGGATTTNCATTTTGTATCAAAGCTAATGAGAAGCAATACTTCCTTAGAATTAGAAACATAGCTTTCTGATTGAAAATCACTTTAAGGAGAGCATTCCCCTCAGAATAACATGATTATGAATAAATTTAACAAACAACAAGATAAAGTATTTAGGCTGCATTTGACTACATCATCAAATAATTAATGTGGACACACATGATGTGGTAGATTCTATCACTTCAGTTTTTATATGTACAATTTGAACAATAATTTTTAATTTAATATACTTGTGTCACCTCAAAACTAAATAACTATATGAAGGAATACAAATGTTAATTAATAATTCAGTTATGTATATATACTTTAAAATCTCATGTTGTCACTATTCAATGCATAAAATTATATCAAATAAAATATTAAATGACAAAAACTTTAAGATATATAAATATTTACTGCTATGGAAAGATACTTACAAACTACTCAGAATAAAGCAAAATTGTGTCAACCAGCATAGGCTATGTAGTTGTAATATTGTTTTGTTTTAAATGAAACATTGAAATTTATTTAACTAGGTCATAGATGTTTCTTTTATTATAAAATGTTAGACATTTTCCATCACAGTTTATGAAAAATCAAAATATCATGAAGATACAAAAGTGAAGATTTTC
>LZPO01066970.1:28799-46584 GCA_001675575.1 Neotoma lepida
ATCACATTAAATAAAATTCCCTATTTAAAAAATATTTTATTGTTGTTCTATTTTATTGTAAGAGAATAGGCAATGAGTTTTTGTCAACTTAAATAGAATGAAACTTTTATATGGTACAGTGAGCAACGTAAGTAGGAATAAATTAAGCTGTACTTTCTAAAGAAAAAGAAACAAATAGCTGAAGAAAATTTCCCTGCAAGAGTGGAAAAGCCTGTCACCAAGGTAACTTCCAATTCTTAAATGTTTATCATTATCTAGGAAAAGTACAAAGCTAAAAAATCACAATTGTCTTGCCAAGTGATGAATACAACTTACTGTATTTATTCAAACAAAGACATTACATCTAGATCAGAAATGAATAAAAAAATAGAAAAAAAAAAAACTCAACACACACTTTGGGAATCTGTAAAATAAAAGCTGCCAGTGTGACACAAGTTTGGATAACCCAAGAATAATCTATGTGAAGTAATTTCCAAAGATGGTGAGCTTGCTTGACAGCAGCTGTTCTGACAATTCTGTAGGTTCTCATCATCTCAGACTTCAAAATCATATTCTATACCATCTTTTTAAGTACAAAATGCCTTAAAAAACAATAGCGTGAGCAAAAAGTGAGCCTTATAAATTTGCATATGTGAATGTGCATATGTGANGGACATGACTAAATTCAGTAATAATAAAAACGGATTGACATATACATTAAAAACAGACCAGGTGATGGAGGTCTAGGGAAAACATCGAGAACTGGAGACATAATTTTACATAATTAACTTTAAAGATGATTTTTCAAGTATTAATACTAATTGGTCCTCTAAAACTGTGATCTTCACACATGTCATGCATTTGAGAAAAAATTTCTGTGGTTCAGATTCAAGTTTGTTAATTAGATAGTACAATTATGTGCACAGAACACATGTACTTGAAGATTAAGCTCATATATACTCTTCATTATATAATTTGGAATGTAGAACAGTGTTAGGGCAAACAAAGATAATAGTAGATAATTAACATTCCACAAAATTACCACCATTATAAAATTATAAAATCTTACAAAATAAGATTATGTGAAGTTTCTAGAAATGCTTGCTGTTGAATTATTACTGTACATTTTTAGGTTACTTAAGGCAATCTTACCATATATTTAGGTAGTGTATGTGTGTTTGGTTCCTACTGCATTGTCTAAACTTGATGTTGATAAAAATTTATTAAGCTGTAAAATGAGTTTTTCTTTATCAATAATGACTTATTGCAATATTCATTATGTATAATTTTATGAGATGATATTCTATTATTGTCTAGATTTAACATTTCAATTATCCATTAAAATAAAGCAAGAATAAAATAGTCACTATTATGTTTATTGAAAATCTCTGGGGGAAGTTACATAACCTTTCCTGGGCCTGTTTTTCTTCTGTTTTAAATGGTATCATACAAGTAAAATGCTTTACAGACAAAACGTACCTGCAAATGCTGGCTGCACTATTTCAAATCTTTAATACATTCTGCTGCAACTTTCCACAATCATTACTTGGCTTTAATGATGTGATAACATTTGATCATTTTGTACAGAGCTAAATAACATATTAAAAGATCATATAATAAAAGATCATATATGTTTTTACACTCACCAAATTTCACACTTTCTTACTTCATGAACATGCCACTTTATCTTGATGCTAATGTTACATTGGCAATGTTATCCACATGCATCCCAGATTTGACCTTTTCAGATGATGTGGTTAATGTGCTGATTTAGGAATTTTTTCTACGATCTTTCTTGTTTGATTTTGACTGTCTTCCTTGTGATTTTATTAGATTGTAGCATCCTATATAGAGGTGTCTCTGCTCATATATTGCCAAATAATTTAAATTTATTTTAACATAACTGTTGATTTTTTTCGCCAAACTTGCCAGCAGATCTTCAACTACAGACCATGTGATGCCCCAAGGAAAGCCATCAACTCTGTGTTCCACAAGAGCACAACAGGTCATGTTTGAGAGTACTGTTGTGTGCTGTCTAGTTGTGAAGCCTGGAGACAGGGCCCAGGAATTAATCCACAATTATCTTTCAAAACCCAGTGACTGAGAAGATCTGCATGAGGTGCCACTGAATTTCATGAAGGCTCTTTCCTATGCCAACAGAGCTGTTGTTAGTATAGTGGCTAGTGGAAGCTCAACTGACAAACCTTTCTGAAAGTCTGGTAGTGCCTATCACAAGCACAAGGTCAAGAGTCTTTACTGGCCACATNCATTGATTGACTATGGCTATGAAACTCATGGTACATCCCTTTGGAAGTGGTGATCACAAACAGCACAAAAGGAAACCCTCCACTATCTGCAGAGATGCCCTGCTGTGCACAGTGGATCCAGTTGCTGTCAGCTCGATTGGGCAGCTTTGCAGAACCAATACTGTGAGAGACAGAAGAACTATGTAGCTAGAGAAATGGCACAGCACTTGAGTGCACTTTCAGCTCTTCCAGTGGACTCAAGTTCAATTCCCAGAACATACATGATGGCTCTCAACCATCTGTATGTCCAGTGGGAAGTGATGAGATTACTTCTTCTGGCCTGCATGGGTACAAGGAACACACATCCATACATACATACATAAATACATGCAGGCAAAAGACCTATATGTGTATAATAAATAGAATTTTAAAATAAACCACCCTTAAAACACATTATATTTATTTTTTAAATGACAGTTAAATAATGAAACATAGAAGAATCAATACTTTTTTGAAGATATTCTAATGAAATAATTCATTTTATGGGAATATAGGTGAAGTTTGTACTTTATCAAAAACGACTATTATATTTTATTATAGAATAGCATATTTAGTTAGCCAAACAGTAGCAAAGCCAAATCTGGCAAATATTTATGTAATTTGTGAGAATAGTCAAATTTTCCAATCAATATTTCATGGATATTAAAATATTATTTTACTATAAACAAAAAATATTATTTTACTATAAACAAATCAAAATTGTTGTTCATCTAATAATGAATTGTTTCATAGCTCTCAAATACAACTTTACCACTAATATCAGATTTAAGTTAAACACGGACATTATCTTAATTGTAAAAAAAAGGTTGAATATGACAGATCAATGCAAATACATGGTGGTAATTAAAAATGAATAAATAAAAACATTGGTTGGAATAGGAGGCCTTAACCTTAGTGTAAGGCAGGTAGTCCCCATATCCTTCTCTGATGATACATGTTTTTTTGTGCACACAAACTCACAACTCTTTTCACCTAGAAGGAGATAAACTTTGAGCAGAAGTAGGATAAAATNCATTTTATTAGGAGACTACATATTGATGCTTAGGTTATTTTTGTAGTAAATTCATTACTAAGTTTCTCAGTAAGTTGGAATTTGTAATGCTTCTTCTCAAATATGCATTCATATGGTTTTGTTTTTTGTTATCATAGATGATAGCTTATCCAAAGTCCTTTTTATATCTCATGAGGGAGATATGATGAAGAAAATGAGTAAACAATCTTGGCAATTTCACTTCAGACTGATACTGAATATCAAGCATCCTATATGATCATGTGATAAAATAACCTGAATTCGTGAAATAAGCACTCAGCTTTCNTAGTTGATTTTGCTTACAGGACAATTTCTAAATGACAAAACTTATTANATACTGGGAGAAACTATAAAATATCAGAATATAGAAATATTAGACATAAGGAAGAGAATGGAGATTATTGAATCTACGTCTCAACTTTCCGTGCCTCTATAGTAGTGTACAAACTCAACATTCTCCCATAACTTCTCTAAGGATTTGACAATAGCTCATTCTGGGTTGACATGAGTTTTCCCCCCTCCTCTCTCTTTCTTTTTCTCCCTTTATGAACATGTGGGAGGCTTTGCATGGTAAACTTTTGTCTTTCAAGTTTCTCCTCTTTNGATAAGATATAATGAATAGATAACTCTTAACTAATAATTATGATCTCCAGAAATCACAGTTTCCTCTCAGCAATTATTTTAATTACTTTTGAAATGATCTGAAGTCTTCTTTTGAAAATTAAACAGATTGGAAAATTAGCATACTAAGAAATTGTATACATGAGATGATAAAAAACACAAAGAAAGGTAACTTAGTAACCTCAAATATGAAGAGAAAATTAAAATATATATACAAATTTTTTTGGTGAAATCATTAGAAAAAAAATTCTGTCCCATAATTTACTGTTCAAATAAANCTGTCCCCACCATTGTTATTACCTTCATTTTTATGATCAGTGCTGAGACAGTTTTCTGAAAGAATCTATATATTTACATTCTATTTTAGTTACCAGGAGATCATATTCAAATTATACAAATATCATTGGAGAGCAAATAACACTTTTTTCAATATATTCTGTAGTTTAACAAATGTAAGAGCTTTATTATGTCTGAAGAGTATTTGGGGATTTTGTTGTTTTGGGTTTATTTACACATGTTTTGGTATGAGAAAAATAGCTTTGTATTAAAATCATTTTTAGTAATTATGTTAGAATAATAAAAATCTCCTGGTTGTAGAATCTCCTTGACTAGCAATCTATCTTAGGAGGATGGGCTCATCTTCCATGCTGAAAAGACAGAATAATTTTATTCTTTAATGAGCTACTGTACTTTTCTTTCCCAGAATTCTTGCTCCTAGTGAAGCAGCTTATGGACCAAAACCATGTAAGTATCATTAGTATTCATACTTCAGAAAAGTGTAATTATTTTTTTTCTTTTCTGTTCTTCGAATCTCTTTTCCAAGTATACTTTCCTTAATCCTTTGTGCTTCCACTCCGACGTTTTGGATTTTCTTACTTTTTCTAAAATCCTCCTCCTTGACACACAGCAGCTTATCCCCGCCCCCCCCATATGTCTGACTTCCATGTCAGATTAATTTGCAATAAACTTTTCCTTCTCCTCTCCTTACCCTCCTCTAGGGAGCTGCTGAGTTTTTACAGCTTCTCTTAAACTAAAGTTCCTCTTTCAAATTCCAATAAAGTTGTCCTTGAATTTTTGTTCCAAAACCCATTGAACACAGGGAAGTAGCCGGTGCCTACATAGAGCCTTCACACCTGTGGTCTCACGTTCGTGGTACTTGAAGGCCCTCTGTGCACTACCAAAGGAGAAAGGTAAGCACAAACCCACCTATGAACTCACTGATCTACAATGATGACCTGACTGCAAGATGCACGATAGCCATCATTGCACAAAGCTTGTGAGAGTAATGAAGCTATATCTGATTGGATTGAAGATGGAACCCATCCCTGAAACTACTCAGGTGAACCTGAGACCAGATACAACAGGGAACTAGGGGAAAAACAAATACTACTGTTCTACCAAAAGAATATAGCCATAAAATGATTACTAATGTCATTCTGCTATATTCATAGATCATTGCCTTGGTTAGCCATCATCAGAGAAGTTTTCTCTTATAGTAGAAGGGAACAAATAAAATACAGAGACTCACAGACAGAAAATGTTCAGAGAGTGATACATCTTGAAACACTCAGTCCTAAATGAGAAGTCTCCACCAAATCCCTGCTGCCAAGGCTCAGGGAACCCTTCATAAGAGGAGGTGGAAAGAATATAATCGCCAGAGGCAATGAGGATACCAAGGAAACAAGGCTTTTAAACACAGCAGGACAGGGGCACATATGAATTCACAGCGGCTGTGGCCGCATGCATAGGACTTATACGGGTCTGTGCCAGATGGGGTTCCAGTGCTGAGAGAAAAAGTAGACACAACCCTCAGCCTTAACCCAGCTATCTCCAACTGATAATGATTTGTGCCCACTCTTAAATTATTTTATTCTTTTATTTGATTTATTTATTTATTTATTTATTTATTTATTTATTTATTTATTTTTTTATTTGAGACAGGCTAAATTGGCCTCGAACTCAAAGCGATCTGACTGCCTCCCTGAGTGCTGGGATTAAAGTTGTGTGCCACCACCACTCACCTTAAATTCTTTTATTAATGAGGACACAAACATCAAAAGGGTGGGAGGAGTCTTCTTTCCCTCTGGGCCTGTCAGCCACCAGGTCAAGAGAGGAAAGAGACAGGAGGGCTGACAGAAAGCTTTAGTGGCCCATGGACATGAATGGTGTCAGCTTTCTGTGAGACAGATTTCAGTGAATTCAGCTCAATTATTTGCAGAGTGTAAGGAATATATAGGATTGGGGAACCTAGGGACAAACCCTAATTTGCATTAAATGGCTCACTTCTGTCACAAGGCTTAGCATGTGGCAGCAGGGTCCTTTAAGAGAGTCCCTAGAACAGGTCTTCTCAGCAGGGATCTGTGACAAAGGTCAAGCTAAAGATAAAGGTATCTGGTTTTAGAAACAGCTTTTAGATAAGGTCAGTCATCCAGGCCCACGGACATTCTCCAGATAAGGGCAGGTAAATAACAGGGAGCTTTGCTGGAGGGAGAGAGCTCCATTTTTTTTTCAAGCTTATTGAGATAAGCTGTTAGGTCATGGAGAGGCTGCAACCTCCTACCAGCCAGCAACTTCTTCCAACAAGAGGGGACCTTAATTACCACTGTATCAGTTATACTGTAGGAAAATGGGGAAGAGTGAGAATGGATCGGTCTCTCTCTGTCTCTGTGCCAGTCTCTATCTCAGTCTCTGTCTGTTTGATTCTCTCTCCTCTCCCTCCCATAAGCACACATATACACATAATGTTTTTATCTTTAAACTGACATACTCTTNGTTGGACACCCATATTTTATAATGCTTAAGTATATGTTTTCAATTAAAATGTTACTATTTCACTGCCACCTTCCCTTTTGTCCCTCTAAAACTTTCCAGGACTACCAACAACTCTTCTGTAAAATGCCTACTTTTTCTTAATTTATATATTTCAGAAGCTCTAGTGATAGATTAACTATTTAAAACTAATACTTCATTTTATAAAGTAAAGAGGCTCTTTTATCATCAGTCTAAAATCCCATTAATTTATTTGTTTCCTCCCAGACATCAAATCTATNTGGGCCATTCAGTAATTTCTTTTCTTACAAACAGGTTTAATTGCTATATATTTATATCCCTTCATGACTCGTCCTCCTCCAATCTCATGTATTAGTTCTTTGTTAGCTAAGCTTGTACCTCTGCTATCTGTGGTATAAGGCCAGCATTTATATGGGATTTTCCTAGATTACAGAGAAAAAGATTTATAAACTTTTTAATCAGTATGTACAACTGTTCATTATCTGATATATATATATATATATATTATAATTACATGACTTTCTTTTACCCTATCTTCCCCCCAAATCCTCCTTTCCTGTTCCCTTTCTAATTCATGGACTCTTTTTCTTTAACTGTTGTCAGGTGTTTGTGTGTATGTGTGTGTGTGTGTGTGTGTGTGTGTGTGTGTGTACAACCTGTTCAGCCTTTATAATATTACTTTTATGCATGTTCTTAGGGCTGACCAATTGGTTCCAGGTAACCAATTGGTGTGCTCTTCTCTGGAAAGACTCTTTTTCTCACTCTCAANATTCCTTTGTTTGAGGTTGAGGCATCATTGACTCTCTAATGNTAGCTTCTAATGGTGTCTTCCATGTTGCTTTCATAATTACACAGCTACATTGGTAAGACTTCATGGTGTATCTTCTGAAAATATGAGGAAACAAAAATCTCACCTCAAACTTCCTAATCCTCTGATTCTTAAAATATTTCCACCCCTTCATTCTTAAGACTCCCTAAGTCTTTGGTACAAGATTTGTTTTGTAGACTTATCAATTAACAGTACTGTTCTACAAGTCGGTATGCACCTTCATTGGTTGTAGTTTTGTGGAGTGATCTCCATCTCTTGCAAAGGGAAATTTCCCTGAGAAAGGTATTGCTCTTTAATGTTTTTATCTTTTAATGAAAAAAAAAAGAGACAGAAATATTATATCCCTAATCTACCAGAGTCACTGAACTGCATTTGTCCCTAGCCTACTCTGCAGGGAAAATTCTGACTTGACAGCTTTTTTGACATATGAATACTACAAATTGCTTTGAAGAAATAACAAACAATAAAATTTCTAAATTTTGTGATAGTTTTATTTTTAGGTTTTTGAAGAATATTCNAAAAAGTTTTAAACAGCTGTACTGATTTGCATTTGTAAAAAGAATATGCAACTTCTCTGTATCTTGCCAACACTTACTATCTTGGGTCTACTTGATAATTATCTGTATAATTCATTTGATGTGGAAACCTTCTCAAAGATATGTGGGTTATTGCTACACTCCTATATGTAAGTAAGGGATGTTACTTCATTGTATGAAGGTTGTAGAGACAGGACCACAGTATTTCTTTAAAAGTAATAATAAATATGCATAACAATTTTAGTATTCCAGAGGTATTAAATTTTACTATGTATATGTATATATACATAAAACAAATATATTTAACATTTCCCCTCTTTGACAATGTTCTCTGAGCCTGTATGGGATGGTGTGATAGAGCTGTCCAGTTTAGGGCTGAGCACTAAATTATCACTTATTCTCTCCAAAGCTATTAGAATTTTGATANGCATTTTTCAAGGCAGGGTTTCTCTGTGTAGCTTTGGCACCTTTCCTGGAACTCACTCAGTAGCCCAGGCTGGCCTCGAACTCACAGAGATCCACCTGCCTCTGCCTCCCTAGTGCTGGGATTAAAGGCGTGCGCCACCACCGCCTGGCCTTGATAAGCATTTTCATCACCAGACTTTTTCAGTACATTATGTAGGATCTTTTTTTTTGAGAATTACATCACAAATTGTCTTTTTGTGGGGTAAAAACAAACACTTTAGTGAAAATAAGTAGAAATAATGTTCATCAATCACAAAAACAGCTTTTTAATTGGACTTTGGGCCTACTCAATAGGATGGAATTCAAATTCAACCCTAGCCAACTACCTTTAGCTGATGAGGCCATGGAACCACAAAGAGAACCTACTAGAGCAACTTTCCTAAACTAGTATAATTTCTACCTGAATTTCAAGTTCTTATTCTGATACCCACTGATAAATGTCACCCCTCATCACAGAAGCTTCTTTTTCAGAAGACAGGGGTAATTAGAAAAATCAACAATTTTTGAAAATATCAAAAACAACTGACCATGAGGTATGCAACACAAACTTCTATATCTACAGCACAGCACCTACACTAGAGGTTCAAATGACATCATAGAAGAAGGCAGCATGATTTTAAGAGCCAGAGGACTGGGACATGGTCTGTGAGATTGTGTCTTGTACATAGGACAGAGAAACTGAACCCATGAAATTACAATATGGTGCCTAGACAAGACCTGAACAATAAACCATCAGTTGCCGTGCCAGTGTGGATAAAGCAAGGAAAATGGCACAGCCTTAGATGAAGATTTTGCATGCAATTAGCAGCTAATGAGAGGAGAATAGTCTTCTCTAAGAATTTGCACTCTAATGGGTTATCCAATAAGAACCAGTCAACAATAAAAACATTTTATGTACATACATACAAACACACATGTATATATATGCTCATGTATATATATGACAAACACAAATTGATTTACAAAGCTTTATCTATATATAATTTGCTTATAAATACATGTTAATAATAACTAAAGAATAAGCATCATGAATTTGAGTGGAAGCACATCTGGGTAGATACAAGAGAAGCTGAAGGATGGAGAGAGAGTGGAGAAAATAATGCAAATACAGTATTCATTTGAAATAAAATATATTGTACATAAAAATATGATTGAAAAAATATTTAGAGACATTTCTGAATAGTAAATTGATCATTACATTCACATGGGTACATGAGCATAGGCCCTGTAGAGCTTTCCTATAGTACTGAAGCACCACAACAACCAAGAGCAGAAATGTGCTTTCCACTTTAAATTCAAAGACAGCAAAGAACAATTGCTCTGAGACTAACTTCAGTGAATGTAACATATTTAATATAATGAAAACTAAAACACAAACTATTTCTTTAAATACCATCATCAAGTATAAACATGGGTTGGGATTTCAATTATATTCAAGTATATATTGATATCTACATCATATATACATAAAATTTATATTAATCTCAAAATTAAATAATAAATAATAATATTGAGAATACATAAAATAAAATAATAAAGGCACTATCATAAAGACATTAATTATATATAAATACCACTAAGCTACTCTTTATGGACATATTTTTATTAAAAGACAATACTATATCCATATACACATACTTGTTTTGTGTANGTGTGTGTAAGCTTGCAGGTTTCATATGAGAGAAGAGAATAAGGAAATTGATGAGTGAGAAAAAATATGAAAGAGAAAGAAAAAGTGAAATAGTTGTAATATTCTGACTGGTTTTGTAGTTGAAGTTTGTTACATTCTAAGTTTAAAGTAATAAAGAAGTCAGGAGGCATCCAAAGTTTTCCATTAAATGACCTAAGTCACAAAATACATCCCCTGTTTATTTTATTTCTAATTAATTAATTAATTATTTATTGGTAACTGTGCTTCCAGAAGAAGAATCATGTGAAGAAATTCACGGAGTTGCACACATAGTATACATATTTATAGTTCAGCCTCACTTATGTTTATTTTCCTTTTTGTCTTCCACCAAATTCTTCTAATGAGGCTGGGAAATGATTCAGTCAGATAACAACAAACAAACAAACAAACAAATGGAAAAAAATCTTTTGATGACAATGTGGTTCCCATCATTATGCTTAAAATTAATGAGTAATTTATATATGTTCTGTAAATTTTTATGCATAAAGGGGCACTCTTTCCAAACACTATGTGTCCCACCTGCTCTCTGAATTCTAATCCCTTTGTTTCAACACACACACACACACACACACACACACACACACACACACACACTACTAAATAGTCCACTGTTGTAACTCCTCACATATTTATGTGACCAAAAGCCATTTCAATTCTTCCATCACATTCTCCAATCTTACTCTCACTTCTCTCTCATTTTAAATTGATATTATAAATTTAATTATTTGATTCTTGTAAATACATGATTTTTCCCATGTAAGGTCTAGAAAGGCAATTATTAAAATGTATAGTCATAATTATGCTGTGTTGATCAACTGTTTGGCTCATATTAGATACGCTCATAGTAAATATTTTGTAATTATCTATTGTTAAAAGAAAAAGAAAAAGAAAATCCAGTTTTGAGCCAGGAACTTTAATTCTTTACAATGTCAGGACAACACCTGATGTTTCTCCAAGCAATACTAGCTACAGTAACATCTGACAAGATTTGAGAAATGATGGTTCCATTTTATTATTTTGATAGCTACAGATTCTTATGTTCCATGTCCTCCTTAGAAACTTAGATTCCGATGTGCTTCAATATTTGTGAAAGAAAATAGATTTTGAAAAACCACTTCCTAGCATGTGTTAACTGTCATTATTTAGTTCTTCACTATATTGTGTATGTTCATTAAAAAAAATTAAGTATACGGAAGGTGGAGAGATGTCTCAGTGCTTTAGAGCACTGTCTGTTTTTCCAGAGGACCCGAGTTTGATTCCTGACACTCATATTGCTCCAAACCATCAATTCTAGTTCCAGGAGGTCTGATGCTCTCTTGTGGCCTCTGTGAGTACCAGATGCAGAAGTAGTACATAGTCATACATGCAGGCAAACACCCATCCTCATAAAATAAATTTTGAAACTTTCAAGTGAATCATCCATTATCCTCAGTTTCAGACTTTAGAGACAGATTTGTAAGGAAATGTTGTGTCAGGTTATAAATATTTGCCTTTTTTATTAAAATATGATACTTTTAAATTTGAGCTTGGGTTTTCTCTATATTTTAACCTTCAATTCTAACATCTTCCCATTCATATTTTTGACAGATCCTAATTTTCACTATGATTAGGCATGATTCATAGATAGTAAAATAAAAGTCAGTCTTTAATTACAAAGCATAATAATGTATTTAAATTTAAATATTTAAAATATTGATTGATTTGAGAGTGAGAGAGACTGAGAGAGAGAGAGAGAGAGAGAGAGACAGGAGCCCATAGAAGTAAGAAGTTTCAAATCTCCTGGAACTGTAGTTACAGACACTGTGAGTCGCCATGTGGGTGTTAGGAACTGAACCCAGGTCCTTTGCAAGAGCAGGAAGCATTCTTAACCACTGAACAATCTCCCCACCCTACAAATCTATTACTTTTTTATTCGTGAAAATTTGATCATGATACATATCAAATTACAGTTTCTTTATATTTACCCAGTTACATTATTTTGATTTTTAAATGGAAGAAATTTTACTTCTTCAAAAGTCTGAGTGTGAAATTGAAGTAGCTTTTATATTNTGTATTGAATAATTTGGGGTACATTAGTCACCTTTATCAGAAACATTTATCANTTATTTGTATTAAAATAACCTTAAATCCTCTTTTCTGGGAAATTTTAGCTATACAAACAATATTAAGAACAAAAACGATTCTGTGTAATGTAACAACAGATGCAACCCTCCTCTCAGCCATTAGTCCTATAACTATAAACTAATCTTTTCTTATTACCTTCCTCCTCTCTGCTTTGCAACTATAGACAACACGGCCCTGCTCTCTGCTCTTGAATTTGTATTATTTGTAAAATGTACATTTATTTAATTCATACATACAAACAGAAAAAACACATATTTGTATCAGTAATCACATTATCCTTAAATAGCACATTTGAATTTTCTGTAATTATGTTCTAAAAGTTGGTAGCTACTGAACAACCAGCCCTTGTAACCTCTAGCATCCCAGTCTTCAACCCTGGTGGTTCTGTGAATTTCAATGAAGCTAGTGTTTCAAATTTCATATAAAAATCTGCTCTAGTATTTCTCTTTCTATCCTTATTTACTTCACTTCATATCATAAACTCCAGGGGCATCCATTTTGTTTCAAAGTTCAGGATTCTATTATTCCATGGGTGACTGCCATTCTTCTGTGTGTAAATATCATATTTTCTCCATTCATTCATTGTCAGTGGAGATCACAGATAATTCCATATACTGGATATTATNAATAGTGAGTCATGCTCTGAGAAGTATAAACTGATACAGTTGTAATTCCTAATACACAGATGTATTATAACAAAAACTAAACTAATGCTATATATAATTATTCAGGGAGAACTGGCATGCTAACAGTAAATAATATTTAAATAGTAATAGATTATTGCAAATGATCTCAGTAAGAATGCAGGGGCTTATTTAGGCTACACAGTTATAGGTGTCCTTATTAACACATTTATCCTTTTTCTGTATCTTTGCAAACTCAGTTAGAACAAAGATTAAAAGCTTGTCTATAACAATCCAATAATACATGACAAGGTAGAAGTTTGCAAGCAAGGTGAAAATATCCATGTAGATAAAGTATCAAATGGATCATGTCTATTTTACATAATTATGACTGTATTATACTTGGTCTGGCTAATGAAACCTGATAAAATGTAGCTTTATAAATAAGATGTTGTTCAACAAATGCTTGAGTTTTCTTTCATTCAGAATTTCATATATGCTCAGCATTTTACAAATCAGAATTTAACTTTAGAATATTTGAAAATTTAGGTATAAAATGCTTCAACGTTTTCAATGTTCCAACTTCAATGTTACTATTAACAGTTTATGAACCATAAAACCATTCCTGTTCATAGATTAGTACCACTGTCCTTGAATAAGAGTTTAGAAAAAATCATTTTTCAAGCATGCCACATCCACTAAGTGAAATCCATCTGCATAGATTAGCGGTCCTAAACATATCAAGGATTTAAAAGGATAAAATACTACAAATAACAATGAGAGATGTTCTCATTTCTTTTCTTTAATTTCATACCTTATGAGAGGAAATACACCATATGGTGAATTTCTGAATTATGATTTATACTTAATGTGAAATTCTTGTTCAAAGAGTTGCAGAGGATTTTCTCATTTTACAATTATTTGGAGGCTTATAATATAGGCATTTTGACAAAAATTTAAATAATCATGTCATGAACACAATAAAGTGAAGGTGACTCCTATCACTCTCTCCTCCATGATATTAGTGCTATGCTAAGAAAAGTAGCAAACTTCCANATTCCTCATTCCAGGACCTAGGACAGAAGTCTTTTTGGCTCACAGTGCTACTTTTTTATCCTTCCTCCCCTCATTTCTTGCTTCCCTTTTTTTGTCCTCTCTTTTCCAATCTCTTCCTTGTGATATTTCTATTTTTAAATCATCACTATCATCCACAACAATACAAAATAAATAAATAAATAATAAATAAAAGGAAGGAAATAATGAAGAAAGAAACAAAACTACTTGAGAACAGCGTACAGAGACATCATGTGTACATTATTGCTATGCATGCATATGCACCGTATTATTAAGATCTTTGACCAGTTTTGGAATGTAAATACCAACTAAAATCCATATGGAACACTAGAATTTATTCTTGGTGTTACATAACATATGATTGTCTTAGTTAAAGTTTCTATTGCTGTGATGAAGAAGAGGCCATTGAAGGGTGCTGTTTACTGACTCGATCCTCACAGATTTCTCATTCAGGTTCTTACAGAATGCAGGACCACCAGCCCAGGGGTGTGTCCACCTGCCATTGACTGGAGCACTTCCACATTTATCACTAATTAAGAAAATGTTCTACAGACTTGCCAAGAGCTCGTTATTTTGGAGGCATTATCTCAATCAAAGTTCCCTCTTTTCAGATGACGTGTCAAGTTGACACAAAACTATCCAACACAGTAACTTAGGAAAAACGATATCAGTTGCCTATCATTACAATGCATGCAGTGGCATTTCTCTGGCTTGGAAATCCTCTCTTCTCCATTTACTCATAGCTGTTCCTGTCCAGTTTTTAGCAACTAGAGGTTTTATTATTTCCTTAGTTTTGCTTTATCCTGAAAGCTATGTATCTGGAAACATACTGTATGTGGGGGTTTTCTCAGTGGCTTCTTTCATGTACACTTAAAGGCCACCCATTTATTCTCAGGATATAATAGTCAATTTTCTTTTATTGGGGAATAGTATCGCAGTGTCAGGTTGTATCACAATTTGTTCATCCATTCACCTAATGAAATACATCTAGTTGCTTTCTGATTTTCCTTGTTATAAAAAAATCTAGTAAACTTGAGTTTGTAGAGATTTGTGTAATCATAAGGTTTTGCATGAANACCTAAGAGCACTGACCACAAACTCACCAGGACTGTAAGGCCAGACCAACATCTGGACCTAGACCTAGACTGAGACTCACTCCAGAATTTGAACTCTAGGAATTTCTCATCTTTTGCCTATGATTTTTGTCACCTGATTTCTGAAAGCAGGGGGTGCTCTTAGCCCACACATCCCCTAATCCCCCTCAACCTCTCAGCTGCTACCCTACAGTCTTCAATCCCTTCCCTCCCCTCCCAATCTAGAATTCTTTACTTCTACCTCCCCACTACCTAANTCCATACCCTCCTCATCAATGTCTTCATCATCCTGTCTCNTACTCCCTCCTCCTGTCCTGCCATGCTCCTTCCCCATCCTTGCTCCCTTTCTCACAAGTATTCCTCCCACACATCTATCCATATGATTCTCTTGAGAGAGGTTACAGAACATGGTGGGCCAACCTAAATCCATGTCTCTTTCCCTCCTCAGACGTGAATCAAATAGAAGAAAGATTAGGCTCCTTTTCAGAAAAACCTCATCCTTTTTAAAAAATATTTTTTCTGTCTAACCAAACTTATCATCTGGCTCAAATATAACACTTAACATCATATGATGTATACTATATTCCAACTTGCACTCTCAACTTCAGATAAAAAAGAAAAACACATCTGGAGTTTTGATCCATCTACATAGACTATTTACATATACTAAATAACCACAGACCTGCTGCTGTAGAGGTGGTATTATCAGCAATGGATCCCATTGGAATTATCAGGCCCCTGGGGAGGACTCTGCTTGGCTAACCTGATGCTCATATGCCTTTCAATAAGGGTATGCTGATGGGAATGTCTTTCTAAAAATGTGTTGCTCTGATTGGTTGATAAATAAAGCTGTTTGGCCAATGGTGAGGCAGAATAAGGATAGGCGGGACATTCAAACTAGGGGGAGAGCAGCAGAAAGCAGAGCGGGGAGAGATGCCATTCTGCCACCTAAAAAGCAACATGTAACTGCGCACAGGTAAAGCCACGTGGAACACGTGGCGACATAGATTTATAAAATGGGTTAATTTAAGATGTAAGAGCTAGCTAGCGAGAAGCCTGCCAGAGCCATAGTTTAAAAATGATATAAGCCTCTGTGTGTTTATTTGGGTCTAAGCGGGCCGTGGGAGCCGGGCGGGGAAACCGGACAAACTTTCGCCTACAGTATGCCAAAAAAAAAATTACCACACCACAATCAATTATGGTAAGGTCATAGATTACCAAGATTGGTAAAAACCCGGCCTTATTCGTGGCCTGCTTCATTGAGACTGTAAGTATACTGAACTGATATTTAACAGAGATGATGAGGCAGGGGAAAAGAAAAGACAAAGGAACAGGGGACTTGCAAAAGCAGAGAGATCAGAGTCCATTTCCAGCTCCTTGCTTCAGCTCTCAACAGTGCACACTGTGGAGCCTGGAGACATAGCCCCATCAGGCTCTGCTTCAAATCAACCAGGCAGGACACTGGGTAAGAGGACAAGAATTCTGTGCATTTTAGTAACTGCTCTATAAATGTTTTTCATAGATTCAGCCATTAAATATAGGCGTATGTTATTTTTTTTAAAAAATATTTGTGTGTGTGTGTGTGTGTGTGTGTGTGTGTGTGTGTGCGCACCCATCTGCATCTGTGCAGAAATTAGAAGAGAACATTGGGAACCACGCTCTTTCACTCTCTGAGATGGGTTGTCTCTTTCCCTCTCTTGCAGCCTTGGAATTAGAGGCACCACAGCCACATCTGGCTTTTATCTGTTGGTGGAGGAATGAATTCAGGGGTTCCTCCTTGCTCATTAAGTGCTCTCATCCACCATCTCGCCAGACAGTCACATACATTTGTGTTCTGAATAGATGTCTACATATGCTATTCTCACTGGCAAACATGTCATTTTCTTCCCCTGTGTACTTAGAAGTAGNATTTTCTTCCCCTGTGTACTTAGAAGTAGGTAACAAATTGCTGTATGTTAAAAAACTAATATGATAATAACCATAGCAATATGAATTCCTTTTATTCATTCAGATACTATTTACCAAATTCTCATAAAGCTCTAAAATGGATTTGTTACTTTTGCAGAGAAATAATCCTTGCTTGGTTATNGAAGGTGGCCATCTCAGGCTCTGTATCTCTCATTACTAGTAATCTTTTCTAAGGTCACTCTCAAAGATGCCAAGGAGTTTCCACTGAACTAGATTTCCACATAGCACCCCCTAAGTCCCCCCTGATTCCAGTCATCTCTCCAGTACTCTCTCCCTCCATCTCTGCTCTGCCTTGCCTGATTCCCATCCCCACCTTCCTCCAGTCCACTTGAAAATTTCATTCTATTTCTGCTTCCAGGGAGATCCATGCATTGTCCCTTGAATCCTGTTTGTTGCTTAGTCTCTCTGGGTCTGTGGATTGCAGCATGATTGTCCTTTTCCAACTTGAGGACCATGCTATGAGAGGAATTGCATGCCTTTCACTGCCAGAATGACAAGGAGCCAGAGAATGGACAACTCAGAGACCCAGGGTAGAACCAAACACAATTGTGGGAAAAAAATAAATGCAATTATTCTTAATGATATTCTGCTATACTCATAGATTGGTACCTAACCCAATTGTCACCAGAGAGGTGTCATCCAGGAGCTGATGGCAG
>LZPO01066971.1:0-20473 GCA_001675575.1 Neotoma lepida
AACCTCCACTTAGGTAGAGCTAGCTCCTTGACAGCACTGCTGAAAAGAATTTCAGGATAGTCAGAGTGAGACAAGGTGGGGCAAGCAGCACATGCTTCAGATATCAGAGCTGACAGGGAGTGGGGAGAGAGAGGGAGGGAGGGAGAAGAGAGGGAGAGGACAGTGTATACTCAAGTGTAGGTATGGGATCACATGGGAGCAGGTGACCAAGGCAGCCGAGGAGGCTCCAAGTCCTTGCTTGGACTCTCCAGCTTGTAGGGCTGCAGGTCACATCTCTAGCCCATCTCTTCCGGGGAGCCTTCTACACATAGCCATGTCCTCTCTCCCAACCAGCCCCTACTGATTTGTAGCCCAGAGCTTCTGGATGTAACCATCCACTGGGAATCCAGGCATAACTAGTCTCTGGGGCTCTAAGGCAGAGTTTCTGGGACCCATAATGCAAAAGCTTTAGATTCTCATGGGCTCGCAGAACCACATACAACCTTACAACCCACTGAAAGAGAAAAATCTAGAAGGACACCCCTGCCATGCAAGGTTCATCTCAGATTCGTTTCCCAGGCACAGAGTAAGTTCTCAATAAACCGTAATAGAGGGAATAGTCAGAGAGGAGAGGCGAAAGGCATGGGATGCTCTGGCCTAGCCCTTCCAGTGGTGGCTATAAACACCTTCACCTAACATTTACTCTGATAACTCAAGCTTATTTCCCATGGGGATAAGACATCCGGATCCAGAGCTGAGCTGCTTCTCTGGAACTGGCACCTACCTTCTGGGATCCTACTCTCCTGGCCCCAGGCACTTCTGCACACCCACAGATACCGGCACTCCTAGTTTTAAAGAGTGACAGCAAGGGCCCTGGGATCTAGAAGCTGAGAGTAGTTGAGGCCATGGTTGTAGTTCACTGCATCCCAGAGCAGAGGTGACTTTCTTGGCCAAATCAGGGCAGAGCAAATCAAGGAGAAACAGCATCTCATTTCCTCTTCCTATGGCATAGAGAATCCCAAATAATCTTGTTATTACTGCTTACCAGGCACTGTCCCTGCAGCAACTGACAGAACCATAGGCAAGAAGGCCACATTGTCCCCATTTTATAGACCTACAAAACTGAGGCTTGAAGCAGTCAGTTACACAGCTGTGGGGCAAGGAGACTGAGTATGACTGCTAGGTCTTCCCAGGAGGTCCAATCCAGACTCAGAATCCTTCTAGTCCTTGATCTGAAACACAAGCCTTAGGATCAACTCCATGGTAACAAAATCCAAATGGAAAGGAAGAGTGTGAGCCGATGACACTGAGGATCCAGACAGGAACATCTGCACTGTGTAGGCTTCACTAGAGAGGAAAGAGTCTGGAGCCAGGTCTGTTTTGCTGTCCTGTAGCTTTGGGGGAAAGTGAGCTAGCTGCAGTCTCCCTGGCATCATCAAGGCGGTCAGCAAAGGGGCAACCCACATGGTAAGAAAGGTCTCCAGAGAACTTCGTAGTAAAGGGAGACTCAGGGGAGAAGAGAACCAATTAGGGGGAGAAACAACACTGGCAACAGGGAGAGGCAGACTGAAAAGGCACTGTGGAGGAATTTTAATGCAATCAAAGCTGTCACGATGATAATAAAGGAATACATTCAGACATCAGGAGAGTGAGGCAAGGAACTTAGTCCCAGCAGCTAAATCAACACCATGGAGGAGGCACTGTGTGCCTCTTTCTGAAGGGAGGGAAGGGGATTTTTAAGCAGGAGGACCAGGTATTAGGAAGCTGCAGGTTTTTAGTCTTTTGGAAGTCGTGTCCACCAACTTGGAGCCTTTAAAAGGGGCAGAGGCAGCTTCAGCTGCTCCACTGAAGTCCTGAAAACTTCTCTTCCACTCCAGCTTTGTCTGTGGCTGCTTTCCAAGGCGATCTTAAGGGCTTACATCTTCATCTCTGTAAGGGCTCTATTCTTCCTTTCTTTCTTCTTTCTACCCATCCGGATTCTCCCTTGTTTTTGCTTCCAATCTTTTTCCCTGCCATTTTCCCTCTCTTCTCCATCATTCCCTTTACACTCTTTCTCTCTCATTCTTCTTGGTCTCTTGGTCTCTGATGTCCCTCCCCACTCCAGAGCTTGCAGTTGGTGAGCTAGGAGCACTGTAACCCTGATGATGAAGTGAGGCTGGAACCTACAGCCCTGCCATGACCCAGAGAGGGGTAAAGCAGCCAAATACGGTAGAGGGCCAGGCTGCTGATTCCCGACAACGTATTACCAGCAGGTTAGGTGAGGAGTGAAAAACCCATCCATCGTGAATGAATGCACCAAGTTGGTGGGGGAGGACCTGGAATGGCTAGGGAAAGGGCGTTCTGCTTTGCACAGGGCAGCTGTCACAGGTCCTGAAACTGAAGGACCTGTGTGCTACAGAAGTTCTAACATTTTTCTCCAGGGAGCAACTTGGAGATAGGATGGTGGGGAGGAAAGCCAGACAGATACCAATCTCACAGGCAAAGCAGGGAGACAAGTGAGAGGAGGAACAAAGAGCATTGGCAAGAGGCTGTCCTAGAAGAGGACTCTGCCCAGGGCCCTCCATGCAGGAACGGCACCAGCCAAGGTTTCAGGATGACTACCCCTTGGAACTCATTCTTGCACCAGAGAAGATGGGGTTTAGAGGAAGGAAGGGAGATGGCCCGTGTGCCAGAAGTCAGACCAGGTACCAGGCATCTCAGAGAGCTGTCTTCTAGCAGAAGAAGACAGAGGGAGTCGTTGCCATCCAGTTCCCTCTCCTCGCTGATGCCGACTTGCTCTGGACGCTCTGCTCGCACTTCCCACTCCCCACCACCACCGTCTGGCACACGCTATAACCTCCCTGCTTCCAGCCAAGCCCCTTACCCCTACCACCCCCTCCACTACCACCTCTGGCTGTGAGCTTCATCCCTTCCCACCCAGCTCCTCCCTCACCCTCCTAGTTGCTTTTGCTCTGGCTGTGAGTCCCTCCTCCTCTCGCCAAGTTCCTCCCTCTCACTCCCCGTTTGGCTGTGAGCTCCGCCCCCTCCCGCCAAGCTCCTCCCCTATCCCCGTTGCCCTCCTTCTCTGGCCGCGCCCTTTTGCCGGCGGCCCACCCCCCGCACTGCTTCACCCCTGGCCCGGGTAAGCATCTCCTAATTTTGTTCTAGAAGATAGAAAACTCTTCGTGGGCATGCTCAATAAGCAGCAATCTGAGGACGACGTGCGCCGCCTCTTTGAGGCCTTCGGGAACATAGAGGAGTGCACTATCCTGCGCGGGCCGGACGGCAACAGCAAGGGTGTGTGTGGGTGTGTGTGCGCACACGTGCGTGTGGGCACAGGCCTGGGAAGGATGCTAGCGCCGCCAGGTGGTCCTCATGGAGACCAAGAGGGGAGGAGGCCGTGGGTCTTTGCTCTGTGACCCTTTCCGTCACTGTCTCTACCCCTTCAGTTTTATGTTCATCTGGGGCACATTCATATCCTCTCCACTCGCCTTGCCTCTGTCCCAGATCTTTCTCTGATTCTGTCTCTCTCTGTGTGTCTTTGTCTGTCTCTCTTTGTGTCTGTTTCTGTCCGTCTCTCTGTTTTTCCCTCTGTCTCTGTCTCTTTCTGCTTCTCCCTCTGTCTCTGTCTGTCTCTATCTCTCTGGGTCCTCAGGGCCATGGCTCAGTCTATCCTATTCCCGCAGGGTGCGCCTTTGTGAAGTACTCCTCCCATGCTGAGGCACAAGCTGCCATCAATGCTCTACATGGCAGCCAGACCATGCCTGTGAGTATAGCCCTCTGGGGCATGCAGGGTCTCATCAGCTTTACCACTCTTCCTCAGATCAGGGTAGATTGGGGTAACCCAGAAAAGGTGGGATTGAGACTTGGTACTCCTGGGTGACCTCCATATAGCACCCCACAGAGAGCTCAGGGGTGGGATGGGGTGAGGCAGGGCAGGGACACTGGGGTGGAGGCTGGGGCAGTGGATCTCATGTGTCACCCTGGCTGCAGGGAGCCTCCTCCAGCCTGGTGGTCAAGTTTGCAGACACTGACAAGGAGCGCACGATGCGGCGGATGCAGCAGATGGCTGGCCAGATGGGCATGTTCAACCCTATGGCCATCCCCTTCGGGGCCTACGGTGCCTACGCTCAGGCAGTAAGTGGGGGCAAGGGTGGGAGGGAATTTGTTCTGGAGCTCACCACCCCCCTAGCCCCAGAGAACAGGGATACCTACCCAAACATATTGCTCTGTCCCCAGAGTGAAGCTGTCAGGCATAAACCCAGAGAGGGTAGCCTTAGGAGTTAAGAGGAGAATCCAGGTGGTGGTGATTGCAGGAGGAGGTGGGCTGCTGTCCTGATTTTCAAGGAGGAGTTCCTACAGGAGGCCTTGGCAGAGTAGCCAGATGGGTCACCCTGCCCCCCCTCCTCGCCAAATCAACGAGAAGGCTAGAAAGCACCAATGGGGTAATGGTCAAGCGTTTGGTCCTCATTATACAAACTCTACTCACATGGGTTTTTTCAGGTCTTCTGGTCACTCCTGGCAGGGGTTGTATGGAGTGACCCAAAGCCTCCAGCACCTACTCTATTTCTTCCCCAATTGCATCCTTTCTAATAGTACCACCCTCTTCTGCCTCCAGACTTGTGGGCACCATCCCTGCATGGTGGCCCTGAGGTCCTCCAGGGTTCTGGCTCTAACCCTGCAAACACCACTCACTACCTGAGCAGAATCTAGTTTGACCACTTACTGCAGCCTCCTCAGTCTCCACTCATCTCTGTAATAACATTTGAGGGTCTAATCATGTTTCTCCTGTCTCTTCTGTGTGACCAATTTGAGCAGAAATTCACCCTGTTAACTGTATACAGCTCATTCAACAGGTGTGGAGGAGTCTGGGTGCCATTACCCACAATAACATACCTTATACAAACTGCCCAGCATACATAGTCAGCCCTTCCTTCCCCTGTACAACTTAGATTACCAAAGGTCTTACTGTCCTTTGTTTTAAGCAGTCAGTTCCCAGGGAAGTAGAGACTAAGGCAGGCAAGGGGTAATGACCAAAAGACTGTAGCAGCTCCCTGAGGCTCAGAAGGTGGTCTCCAGGAGCTGAGCCCCTGGTGGGAGGGCTGCCCCCCTGGAAGCATGTGATATTTTTTCCACTCCCTCTGCCCCAGCTGATGCAGCAGCAAGCAGCCCTCATGGCATCAGTTGCACAAGGAGGCTACCTGAATCCCATGGCTGCCTTCGCTGCCGCCCAGATGCAGCAGATGGCGGCCCTCAACATGAATGGCCTGGCAGCCGCACCTATGACCCCAACCTCAGGTGAGCCAGTGGGTCCCTGGCCTGGGGAGAGGGTAGCAGGGCCAAGGCTGTGGAATCATTACAGCGGTGAGTGGTTCATTCTACAGTAAGAACACACAGGGTCTAGACCCAAGTAGTTTGTCTCAAAAATGTTCTAATCTGTAGGCACCCAAGGGAAGATGAGACGTGAGCCCAATGGAATCCACAATAGGATTCCAGTGTGAGATAGTTTCTCTCAAGTTATTTGTCCTTGCCTAAAAACAATCCACCTTTATCTGTATTAACCAATGTCTGGAAAGAAAGTGACAGAAAAAATTCCAGTCAAAGTCCAGCGTAGCCCTGCCTGTTCAGCTGCCTTGGTCTTCCTCTTTAAGCCAACCTTGACTAATGGGCATTTTCCAAGAAACTATGCAACCAGCTAGAGAACCAAATGAGTCACCACGGATGGGCACTGGAATCAACCCATCTCACAAAACATGTTTTTGGTTGGCTCTTGGCTCTTGTCCTGCACAATTTTGCCTCCTACCCCTAGGATATCTGGCAATAGTTACAGACATTTCTCTTTGTCACAACTCAGAAGAGAGAGTGCTACTATCATCTAATATGTAGGAGGCCAGAAAGGTGTTGCTGCACACTTCACAATACACAGGCCAGCTCCCTAACAGGAACTATCTGGCTCTAAATGACTATAGTGCCAACACTGAGAAGCCTAGGCTCTAAATCCAAGGATGGGCTGATATGGTGGGCTCCCTTTTACCAGGCTTTCTTGCTGTCTGTGCCAGACCACAGCAGCGATCTTCCCAAGGTCCAGCTGTTCCTTTCCTAACTCAAAGCCACAGAAGACTGAGATACCTCTGGGCTCAACTAGAGCATCACCCTATTACTTACTTCTGTTCCCCAACTTCAGGGACATGCATGGGTCTGGGAAGTGGGTCAGCCTCAGCTATAATAGCAAGGCTCTTTTCACTCTTTGGGGGCCTCAGGATAATAACAGTCCTACATCTTGGTATCTGCCCCCTGGAATATGGAAGATGCATGGTATTGTCATCAGGCCCTAACTTAATCATCACTACCATGACCACCACCACTGCTTCTGCTGGAGGAAGCCAAATAGGGCTGAGATTGGACTCTGAATTGTCCTTTCTTCCTCAGTGTAAGAATCTAAAATTCTCCTCCAGTTGAATAGCAAGACTTCTTGGAGAGGCAGATAAGCCTTTCATAGACCTCAAAAGGATCAGCTAATCCTGACTTAGCTGGAGTGGGCAAGAGCCACTGAAAAATAACAAAGGGCCAAGTGTGGTTAGAGTCAAAGTCACCGAGAGTAGTGTCTGTGCTCTAGATTCAAGGGTAGCCATCAGTTAGAGGAATCTTCATGGAGTGGGGGCTCTACCTTGAACAATGAATAATCTGCAATAAATGAATGTGCTACATTCAAGAAATTAAGCCAAGGCATAGTCTACCAGCAAGACAGGGTGGCTGTGTGAGATTCAAGTCTCTTCCCAGGCTCTGAAGCTAGTAAGGTAGAGGCCCATGGCTCAACCTTCCTCACCTTTGCTGTCTTTGCCTTACCTCTTCCCCAATCCCTCTATATCCCCCAAACCAGGTGGCAGCACCCCTCCAGGCATCACTGCACCAGCTGTGCCTAGCATCCCATCCCCCATTGGGGTGAATGGCTTCACCGGCCTCCCCCCACAGGCCAATGGGCAGCCTGCTGCGGAAGCTGTGTTTGCCAATGGCATCCACCCATACCCAGGTAAGCATGTCTAGTGACCCTTCCTTCTCACTTCTCACTGTTAGAAGAAAGAATGCATACCTCCAGCCCTCTGCCTGTTCCTCGGTGGAACCACAAATGTGATCAGAGAGGGCCAGCCACCCTCCTGTTTCAGGGAACCTGTAATGAGAGAGAAAGGACCAAATCCTAACACGGGGAGTGCCTTCTGACCCATAAGAAAGAATTCCATCCCGGGAACTGTGTGTAGGAAGAAAATCACCGGAAGCAATTGTACAATCCAGGTAGAGAAAAGAGGCCAGCAACTGCAAATTGATTGTGAGCTTGAACTGTAATAACCAGAAGGGAAGAAGCTAAAAGAAAACCACGTTTAGTGATAAATAACAAAGGATTCATTGGGGAAGGGACTGGAGTTATTTTAACTGACAGTCTAGTCATTACATCCCAGTCCAGTCTTTTGGTGCACACAAAACATAGGTCAGCACTCCGGACAGTTCCTGTCGGGTCTCTGTTCAAGAGGTGAAACTAAAGATAAGGAGGCCCATTTCTGTTTGCCGATTGACTTTGTTCCTGTCAAATTCAGTGGTCCTCACATAGCAAGAGCGTGGAGTTGTCCTGAAGAACTTCTTCCTTCTCATACGAAGGATGACAGCTGTCAGGGCAAGGAAGTAGGGTCCAGAATCCTAGACTAGCAAGTGGCAGCATAATAGAGATGTGCAAAATACTGTCCTCCTTTCTGGATATCAGAGAGAGGGGTCATAAAAGCCCAGTCTTTGCTAGATTCTAGGATTCCAGGACATTTGATTGTCCCCTAGGAGGTCAAAGTTCAGTTGAGGGCACAATATCTACCTTCCTACTCCATCTGTAAACAGCACACCCAAGTGATCAAGAGGGAATGTTCTCTGATTCAAGACGGCCAAAGACTCAAGTGAAGAGTCCTGCAGGATAGAGAACCCCAGGAGCATTCCTGGTGAGGCAGCACTTGCCAAACTTCAACAGCGAGGGTGAACAGAGAGCACAGCTCTAGGGTGAACTGTCCTAGAGACCCAGAGGCAGGAAAGGCCCACGTGGAAGGAGCAGGGTTGTTAGGAGGCAGATCCAATAAGGACGAGGCCAGTCTGTGGTAGACCCACCTAGGCCTAGGCAGGGCAGATTCACGCTCATCAGAATCTACTCTGGGCCTTGACAAAACCTAGAAACTTGGAGGTTCTGTTTCACAGTTTAGGGGGCAACTGTAGTATAAAAAAGTTGTAGCAAGAATAGAGTGTGATCTCCGTGCTGGAGGAACTCAGGAGAGGAGAACTGCCTAGCTTTGGACACGGAGTTGGCCTTGATTCCAGTGCTTGCCCTAGAGTGCAACCTTCAGTTCATAGACATCTGGAGAAGGACTTGTTAGAGCCCAGGGGATCTGGTGTGCTGTTTAAGCGTGGGGACTCCTGCCTGGCACAGGTGGTAGAAGGGGGGCTTGGCATGCTGGAGGCAGAAGTAACTCTACTAATCTCAGGCCTGTCAGCTGGGAGACGCCACCCCTGGCACATCTGGGCATCTTCTTCCTCCAGTCTTCTCTGCCTCTAAGCCCATCTGGATCTCCAGTTTCTTCCCCACCCTCACTGGCATCTGTGAGCATTTCTCTGATGGAGCTTGGAGACGTTTCTTTCCCCGATTTGTAACAATCTGCCATATCCCATAAACAATTCCCTGACAGAACCAGAGGAGGGACGAAGGGAAGGGAAGGAGAAAAGTAGTACATTAAAAAAATTAATTTACCATCTTTAAATGCAGAGTTTGGAGCCACCGTAATGAGCGAGATCCTTCAAAATGTTCACTCTTTGGCAGTTACTAATGAGGTCGTTAGGCAGAAGAGCAGAGAGGGGTCTCTGCGTGGTGCTCTCCATTTCTTACCCCAGTAGCTTCTCTGTTCTCCCATCTTGCTCACAACCATGTTGGAAGTACATAATGTGTGTGTGGTCATTTTTGTTTTTCAAGTCAGGGTTTCTCTGTGTAGCTCTGGCTGTCCTGGAAGTCACTTTGTAGACCAGGCTGGCCTGGAACTCACAGAGATCTGCCTGCCTCTGCCTCCCGAGTGCTGGTATTAAAGGCGTGCACTGCCACTGCCCAGCAATGTGTGTGGTCTTAAGGGCCATGCACCACCCTCAAAGGACTGGCTCTGACAAGCACTGAGAATTATTTATACTTTCTTCCCAATGAACTGTTTGCCAAGCCCCTTGCACTATGCTGGGCACTGCCTCAAAATTGTACAGATTGTTTTGCACATTGGCTTCAAACTTTGTTCTGTTAGAAAAGGACACCTTTTCTTACATGCATAAAGGTGCTGTATGGGTGAACATCCAGAAAGACCAAGACAACAAACCAGATATGGCTGTCACTCTAGAGAGCTCAGAAGAAAGCAAAGGAGACAGGCAAGAGGGAGCAGGAATTAGCTCTGCCAAGCATCACAGTTTGGAGTTCTTGGCTCTTGTCTGTCTCCACCATGGGGAAATGTAGGGACTGGGTGTTGGGCTGGGACAGGTCCAGGCAGGAAATAGCTCTTATGATCCCTCTTTAGTTTCTTCCTGCTAGGCAAAGCCCCACCTGTGGGGGGTTGTGCACGCCTCCAATTCCTAGGGCGTATTATATCTGTCATCTGCCTGTCCCTAGGGACCTTTGTTCCAGGCTATTCTAGAGGCTCCTCTGAGCCCTAGGTACTGTTTCCCATGTGGAATTTTATCCAAAGACACATGGACAAGAGCTCAAAATGAAGTGGGCATTCTCCCTATCAAAGGCATTGAGGCCTGACAGACAGTTAGCTCGGCTGGTCTGGGTCAAAGGAGACATGAGCCCAGGGCTTATGCCACCTAGGTTATCCAGTTTATTCCAAACACAGTGTTGCTGGACCCTCCCTGTGTGTGGACATCTATCTATCTCCCTGGGCTAGCCCACTCCTCATGTCAATCATCACTGGCCTCGGTAACCAAGTATGGACTGTTGGTCCGTACTTAATTCTTCTGCTGAGATCTCCTGGGCACCAACAAAGAGGCAAAGCAAGCCTTTCACCAGTCCAGTTTCCCTGAGGGTCTTGGTAAAGTTTCCATTCAAGGCACTTCTCTTCTTCTGGCTCCTGGATTTCTCTGGGAGGTATCTTTCTCCAAGCCCTGTTGGCAGACCCAAGGGAAGTGATTTATTTTGCTCTCTATTGCTGTGATAATGACCATGATAAAAAGCAACGTGGGATGGAAAGGGTTTATTTGGCTAAGTCTCATGGGCCACAGTCTGTTGAGGGAAGCCAAGGCAGGAACCTAGGGCAGGAACTGAAGCAGAAGCCATGGAGTACGGCTGCTTATTGGCTTCCTCCCCATGGCTTGAGCAACCTGCTTTCTTATACAACTCAGGACCACTTTGCAAAGAGTGGCACTGCCCTCCATGAGCTGGGCCCTCCTACATCGGCCATTAACCAAGAAAATGCCCCATAGACTTGCCTAAAGGCCTCCGATAGAGGCATTTTCTCAGCTGAGATTCCTCTTCCCAGATGGCTCTAGTTTGTGTCACGTTAACAAAAATCTCCCAAGCACAGGGACAGAGTGTCAGGGTGAGTCCTCTCAGAGCTCTTCTCCCACTCGCATGGGATCTGTAAGCTGTTCTTTCATTCACTGCTCCTACATTCTTCTGAGGATCTGTAAACAAAAGGCCCCCAACCTGAGCACCCTTGCATCCTCAGTCCCTCTCCAGGGCCAGGGCCCTCATGTCTCCCCACCAAGGTCCTCATGGTCTGGCATCTCTCCCTAGCCTTTACAAGCTTCTGCATGAACTGATCTCAGCCCCACCCCAGGCCAGCTTCACTATGCACTTCCCAGCTAGAATGGACAACTCAGTACCTACTTAGGGTTTGGGTACAGAACAGAGAACTCCAACAGGACCCAGCTCTCAAGGTGCCTGTTTCAGTGGCCCTGCCTTGGGGCCAGCCCATGGTGACCAAAGAGGGCAGCAAAGCCACACTGGTATCCCTGTGGACATGGTGGGGGCAGGGGCTAGCTTGGGTGGACTTCACTGACCTCTGATTTCTTGTCTTCCTGCAGCACAGAGCCCCACCGCAGCGGACCCCCTGCAGCAGGCCTATGCTGGAGTGCAGCAGTATGCAGGACGTTAGTATCTATGCAGCCTCTTGGCTCTTTCACCAGCTGTACCCATCTCTCCACATACCATACCTCCCCTCTCCAGGCCTGCACAAGGTGGGGAGGGAGCAGCGGGGGCTCTGGATGGAAGGAGGGTCGATGGAGCTGGCGGAGATTCTCTCTTCCATCATGACCCCAGCTGTCTTCCACCTGAGATTCCCTACATGGTGCCCTCACATAGGGGTGGGGGGAGGGTCAGGACTTCCTGAGTTGGTGAGCCAGAGTAAAGTTTTGCCCTTGATAGGCATCGACACATTTGATTTCCTGTCCCTATGGTACTACTGCCAGGGCCAATGTGCCTGGTAATCCCATGCTACATAGCTAGGTTGGTTGCTGTTCTGTGCAGTTCATGGTCTCTGACTCAGGAAGCAGAGCCTGGGGTATGAGAGGAGGAGGGACTCTGGGGGAGAAGCAGCTTCTCCAATCCAGGCAAGTAAGATGGAGCCCAGAGGAGAGGCAGCAAAATGGACAGGCAGGCAGGAAGAGTCAACCTGAGGCCAGCAGGCCAGGTATCATAGAACCCAACCAAGCTGTCAGCCAAGCTTCTCCCTTTGTCCCATCACTTGGTCACATACCCTTGTCATCTCTACCCAGCCTGTGTCCACTGTCTGGCCTGGCTAGGGCACTTCCTCACTGGCTTTGGAGATCTAGTGATGTCCCCCTGTGGGTGATAGGGCTACCTCACAAGATGGGACCTCAGGGGAAGCAGTCTTTGCTCAACTGAAGCCAAGAAGAGGCTCTGTTATTGGACCCTTCCCTGCTATAACCTCAGGCTCTGCAGCTGTGGGAGCCAGGCTGGGCTGCCAAGAGAGATATCCCTTCTGCCCTCCCTCTGACCAAAGCTTTCCCAACCAAACATAGAGAACATCAGGCATATTCCTAGGGAACAAAAGCCATACTTCATCGGGCAGCTCTTCACTTCCCACCAGGTAGCATCTGAGCAGAAGTAGATCAGCTGGTTGTCCACTGTTCCAGGTTAGACCTGTCTGTCCCTGGATGGACACACACACACACACACACACACACACACACACACACACACAGAGAGAGAGAGAGACAGAGACAGAGACAGAGACAGAGACAGAGATAGAGACAGACAGAGACAGACAGACAGACAGAGACAGACAGAGACAGACAGAGACAGAGAGAGATCTGACCTTTATACTGACACCTGCCCTCCATAGGTATCCCAAACTGAAAGCTTCTCTCTCTGAACTGCCTGAGCTGCTGTACACTCTGTGGCTGGTTGCTCTTGCTAACTGACACTGAAATCTCTCTTTATTCTGGCCTCCCACCCCGTCTGTGTCTCTCTGCACCCTGTTGCCATCTCTTGACTTTCTCTTCGGCTCTCCAGCAGCTGCCTACCCTGCTGCCTATGGTCAGATAAGCCAGGCCTTTCCTCAGCCACCGCCAATGATTCCCCAGCAACAGAGAGAAGGTGAGTCTCAGCCCCTCCCTTTCCCCATTCCCTGAAGAGGCTGCTTACCTGGGTCTCTGGCCTCCCCAGGCCTCTGACAGGACCTTGGTTAGATGTGTACATGGAGTTGGGTGGGAGAGCTGCTGGGCTAGGAGAAGAGGTACTCTCCTATTCATACAAGGAGGAGTGCATCTTGTGAGAAGCCCTCAAATCAAAGTAGCCTGGCCCAGGGGCAGCTCTCAGGACACCATGTCCCTGGATCCAGCAAGCCATGCCCAAGGCACCTTCCCTACTCCCCACTGTCATTTGCCAGTATTCTAATACAGCTCACATGCAAGTATGTTGGTCTTTAAAAACCATCCCTTGAGAATGGGGAGATTGTTTTCCTTCTGCACAAGCCCTTTCGGTCACTCTTAAACAAGACCTAGCTGAAGTTAAGAATGTATTTGCTGGTGGAGGCCTTGTCCCTGCTCCCAGGACAGCTTTATTGAGAACACATAGGTCCATCCCCTGTGGTGATCTCCTGAGGACCATCTGCTGTGTTCCTCAAGGGTGAAAGCAGAGCTNGGAAGTGAGGCTCCAACAATGAGGCAGCCTTTGCAGCACTGGGCACTGAGAAGGAGATGGTGACTAGCCTGAGGTGGTCGGGGAAGTGAGGTGCTGCAGGAGGTAGAGTCCACCTGACTTCCTTGAGGGGTAGGACTTGACCGGTGTGGAGGGCAGGGAGGAACAAATGTTTATGACCAAAGGGCCAGGCACAGGAGGCTAATTTATCCGTACAGGATACATGCTCCTGGTGATCAGGAGAGGAAGGTGGCATTCCCAGACAGGCTCCATGGGTAGAATGAGGTGTGTGATAGTGACAGTGCAGGTCTAGTGAAGAAGGATGCCCTAGAAGGTTGTGTGCAGAGGTTAGAGTGTGGGTAGATTAGGACAAGCAAGACCAGAGCCTTGACAGAGATTTTATGATGGCACTCATCAGTTTCCCTCCCAGTACTGAAAGAGCCACAGAAGCAGCAAAATAAGAAACTATATGAACAGCCATCCCAGAGGCCCTGTCACAGAAAGCTGAGCTTGAGAATCAGGAACACCAACAAGACCCCATCTTCTTCACCCCCTGGTACGACTGACCTGTAACAAGGCCAAACAAGTCTGTCCCAGAAGTCCACATGGCAGGTTCTAGTGGTTTTTGAATGTCAGGCATGTTGCCCTTGAAGCAGACTGCACTGGTGATCTAGGGTTTAGGTTACTCCCAGAGGACTTTGAGGACACACTGATCCAAATCACTTTGGTGAGAGAGCCCCTAGCAGATGCTAGCCCCTGAGTATGGATTCCAAACTACATCCCTCTGGGTCTGACTCTCAGATTGACCACCTCCTCTTTAGGTGACTCCACACAAGTCACTCCACTCCATTACTTATACAGTAAGAACAGAGGACAATTCCTTAGAGAGATCTGTGTATCTCACTTAGGTCTGCTCTCTTGTACTCCATGCAGCAAATATCTAGACACAGCCCTTCTCCACCCACTTATCACCTCCTCCAAGCCTCAAAGGGCATGTCCCCATGCATTAGACAGCTCCTGAGGACCACATCCTCGCTTTTTCCCATACCCAGGACCCCAGAAGTCTGTGGGCTCTTCTCATTTGTTACCCCAATGTTCTGCAGTGGCTGAGTACCAACTGGGCCCCCACCAGGAAGCTGGTCACAAGGAGCAATCCCTCAAGGCCTGTTTTACCCAAAGAGCCCTCCCTGGGGTTGTGGCCTTGGAGCCTACCTTCCCAGACTTTCCTCAATTAGGTCAGAGCCACAGGGATGGACCAGGAGTCCCAGTGTTGCTAATCTAGGCCTAGAGCAGTGAGCCATGTCAAAGGCCCCACGACTTTTGATTCTTGCTTACCTCTCTCTGTAGTCAGATCCTTTCATCACTCTGTCTTAAAAGCCTATGAATCCCTAAACTCACACACACACACACACACACACGCACACGCACACGCACACGCACACGCACACGCACACACACGCGGCAGCTTAGTGCCATCCTAACCCGACATATGACAGCCTTCACTACCGGCCTTAAACTCAGGTCCCCTTCTGCTTCCTGCCCCTGTGCCCCCAATTCCCACTCTATGCTACCCTGTGCATCTAGCTCCGACCTTCTTCTCCTACCTTTTCCAACTCTGAAAACTTAGCCATACCCTGCTTCCTATACCAGGCCCTGTGTGACAACCCTCACTGTCCTTTCCTTGGAGCAGAAATAGTGTGTGGACCCATCCCCTTCTCCTGGCCGTGACATACAGGCTTCTTAGGGAAGCAGAAGGCAGGAAGGAATGAGACATGAATGCGGAAGCTAACAGCAACTGTGGATGCTGCATACATGGTTGGGGTTATGGCATTAGGAGTAGGTTGTGGGTTTGGAAGGAGGAGGACTCTAGCACACAGAGGTGGGGAGGTGGGTGCTGTAGGTAAGGGACACTGGGAACAAAGATGCTACCAAGAATGAAGTAAGCCTGGGCCCAGGAGATAGGAAGGAAGGTGGGCCAGAAGCAGACAAAGCCAGGTCCCACAGGTTGTATGAAGCATGGATGGGAAAGACCAAATTCCTTTAGCTCCATCACAGCTGGTCCCTTACAACAGGACTACTGCTGAATATCAGAATTTAATGGTAGATGGGGAGGACCCTCCTACCAGCTCCTAGTCTTTAAGATGAACCTGACAACTAACAGATCCCTGAACCTATCCCCAGGCCCCATGCTGTACAGATGGCACAAAGATCTCTGGGATGACTGTGGCTGCAGCTCTGCTGAGGGCTGTGTGTGGTCAGGGATAGTCACTTTCTCACTCTGAGAGCTGGATGTCACCATTGCTCTGGGTTGGACTGAATTCTGTGGATGAAGCAATGCAGGAAGAGTTGGGATGCAGGATCACTGTTAACTACGGGGACAATAGCAGCTCCTAACATCCCAGTTAGGGTGACACAGGAGGGCATTCAGCCACACTGTGCAGATGGGACTGAGCTGATGTCCTATCTCTGAAGGCTCATAGAGGAGTCTAAATTGGGAATGAGGGTCCCAATTGCAAGGCAATTGTCAGCATGGGGTAGAGCAGAGACGTCAAGGAAGCCTTGAAGAATGTGAATGAGAACAGGAGGGAAGGTGTGTGGTGGGCCACAGGGAGACAGGGATGAGAAACAGCAAATGGCCCTGTCACAGTGAGTGATCCTATTGTTGGAAAGGAAACCTTCAAGATGTGGAGAAAAAGCCCTGCCCAGTATGGACTTGGCCATCAGAAGGGAAAGGCCAGAAGAAATCCCAGAGAGAGAAAGTTGGGGGAGAGGGTCTAGAGGAATTCTAGAGGAAGGATGACTTAGATTGGTCCTCAGGGGTGATGTCTGCCCCAAAGGGGGTCCCACCTTGCTGGGGACCATCAAGAGGTACATTCATCTGGCACACACTAGCAAGAACACGGCATGGTTGGAGGAAACAGGGTGACAGAAGGGCCACCAAAGTTTGGGTGGTGAAAAGGGAGCACACCTACTGCTGGTTCTGAATGTGCCATCTACTGGCAAAGGTTCTGGGAGGAGGGGCTGCCAGGGACAGGAGAGGTCAGTGACTGAGCAGGTGGCTTTTGTGGGGAAGGAAATCTCCAGGCTCTGGGCCAATAATGTTGGGTAATCAGAAGGAGGGAAGAAGACAGTGTCAAGGCAAAGGAGCATCCAGAGTCAGTTATTTGTCTCCCAAACTCTGTGCTCCTTCCTCAGCACCTCATTTCCAGGGACACAGCTGTTCAGGCCTTGGCATATTCACCCCCATTTTCTCATTGACTCTGCCTGCCCTTCCAGTCCCAGACCACAGAGGCACAGAACGGTTCATCGACTTGCCCAAGGCCACACAGAGATACAAGGCTCATACTTGGGGCTCAGTACACTCTCCAATTTTGGGGAGTTGCTCCTGGATCTTGAAAGAGCCTCCACCTCCTAGCCCTGCCCCTCCCTCCCTGCTGCACTGCCTAACTCACTCACCTTTCCTCTGTCTCTCTCTTCCCCCACCCTGCCATCCCTCCTCCCTGCCCACCCCTCCCCTCACCGCAGGGCCCGAGGGCTGTAACCTGCTCATCTACCATCTGCCCCAGGAGTTTGGGGACGCTGAGCTGATGCAGATGTTCCTCCCTTTCGGTAATGTCATCTCCTCGAAAGTGTTTGTGGATCGGGCGACTAACCAAAGTAAATGCTTTGGTGGGTAAAGATAACAAACCATTCAGCTTCACCTAGGATGGGGGCTGCTCCCACCGACTCCTCCTGCTCCTTCACACTGCCCCAGGTGCTCCTGGGCCCAGCTCCATCTCCCAGTCCTTTTCTTCTGTTCCGCTCTGGCTTCTCAGCTTTCCCTACCCACATTCACTTGGCTCCCACCTCCCAGTCCAAGAAATCCCATTCTAGCCCCAAAGCCCAGTTGCAGCCACCAAGAAAGGGAAGGGGGTCACTGGGGGTGGGGTGGAGTATACCATGCAGAGCCAGACTCATCTTCCCAACAGCCTCTCGTGCTCAGAGGGTCCGGTTTGAGCCCTAGGGTGAATGATCCAGGGGGCAGTGAGCCCGAGGAGGCTCTACCTACCTGCCCCTTAGTCCTCTCTCCATCTCTCTGTCCTTCCACCTTTCCTATGCCTGCCCCGTTCCTTGCTCCTCTCCTGCCATGCAGTGACCCCACCCTTACACCCACTTCAGGCCACTAGAGTGGGCATTGTTGAGGAGCCAGGAGGAGATTGCCCTCAGGAAGTCTAAGTTCTGAGTGCACTGGAAGCCACAGCTATGCAGCAGCAGTGAGCTATGCTAAGTACCAAGCAATGAAGCAATAAGGAAAGCGGAAGGAGGCTAGAATGGGCACCTGGTTGGAATGAGAAGAGGCAAAGGACAGGAAATGAGGCTTTGGGGGAAGAGAGGGCTCACAGTACTAGAGAGGGAGGTCTGCACTAGACTTCTGCCATTCTGTGAGGAGTCTTTGGCTGGCCATATTTTGTTTGTTTTATAAATTTGGCACCCTTATCCAGAAAGATCCAGATCTCATGGGATCCTCTCTCATGCTTACACATCTTCTTTCGACTCCTTCTTGGTCCATCTCTCTCCTTTTCATTTACCCCCATCAGAGCAATATCTATTCATGAGTCCCCAAGGGATCAGAGTGTAGAACCCACAGAATGCCATACACGGAGCCAGAGCTGAGTCTGCCAAAACTTCATGCTGACCCTCAGATTCTGGGTGTATGAGGAGAAAATGGGAGCCTGTGATGGCCAGGGAAGTTAGGGATGAAGAAGGGGGGGGGGGCGGAGCAAGAGTGGAGAAGCGCCAGGAAGTATTAAGTGTTGAGGAGTCCCCAGTATGGAATCACAAAAAGCTTGGGATTCAGGCTGTGTCCCCCAGGAGAGTCAAGATCTTGGCACCATTGTGCCCTCCCCTCTGGCAGCTATCACAGGAAACTCCTGTGATTTTTCTCTAACCACATGGAGTTGCCCCAGCATCTCATTTCTCCTTGGCTATGAAAAACAAAGAGAAAAACACATAGCTGTGCCCCTTCCTAGCTGACTGATGTGTTTCTTTATGAATTAAGATGATGTATATAAAACCAAACTGGAAGTCAGTTCCCTTTGTGCTCTACTTTTCAAATGTCATTTACACCACAAACATCATGTAAAGAGCACCACTAGGAGTCTCTAGCCACATCACATCTGCCTTATTGTCTGTCCCTCTGGACGCAACCTAATTTTCAAGTCATTTCCCCAAAACTACTGCTTAATCCCTTAAACCACATATGCTCTCCAGGACCAAGGTTTCTTTTCTCTTTTTGGAAACCATGTCTGTACAACTCTACTCATTTTCTTCTCTTCTTAGGCTTCTGTCCAGCCCTCTGCTCCCCCTTAAGCCACTTGGGTCCCCTGGCTCACTCCTACAGAAGAGCCTCCTGGCCTTCTCTTAGAGACCTTTACTGCCAGACCTCCAGTGATCACTCATGGGCAAGTCATTGAATGCTCTGAGCCTTGGTGCCCTTGTTTATGAAGTAGGGATGCAGCAGTTATCACTAAGGGGGCCTGTAAGGGTCTATGAGATGGCCAAGACAGAGGCTTGGCTAGAACAAGCCTTCTGTAAGGGCCACAGTCCCTTTTCTTATGAAAAGTGTGTGGCTGTAATCACGGTCCTGTGCTAACATGCACCCCTCAGAGGCTACATAACCTCTGTCAGTAGAGCCTTCCAGGGCTTCATGAGGGAATGTACAGCACAAATGCCCCAGCTTAGGAGGAAAACATCCTACCTCTGAGGCTTTTCAGTGTTTGGGAGGCAGGAACTTCTTGAGGGTGGGGGTAGGAGGTTCTCTGGCAAAGGAAAGCAGTAAACATGGGATGAAGTGCCCAGAGCCCAGTCTTCTTGCAGATAGATGCCCCTAGCCCTAATGGCTAGTTCCCTGATGAAACTAGATGGGGAGGGCCTGTTCCCCTGAGCTCAGAAACACTCCCCGATCCTTGGCTCCCAAAAGGCACTTGCCTTTCCAGCAAGCTGGGCTGCTGCTTTTCTGCAAATGTCTACCAAGTGGCCATCCTTCCTTTTGGCTTCACCCCAGACAGCTCTGAGGTCCTTCTTCTTCTCTCAGCTTTGCCATTCTTTCCTCCATAAAGAGCCACCAAACCTGAATGTCCCACTAGAATCGGTGCCAGAGGTGCCCATGTGGGAGTGGAGAATGGGTGCAGGCAGGTGAGGGTAGAGGCTTGGCTTTGCTCTCCTTCCTTGGTTAGTTTGGGGGACGGCAGTGAAAACAGACTTACACTCACACTTCTGAAAACTGATCTAGTCTGCTGAGCACCTGACTTTAGTCATCAGACACACAGGTCAGTGGAGGGAGATGGCTGGAGGGGATGCGGGGCTAATGGCCATCTCATTTGGTGACCACGTTGATGCTGGTTTTGTTGCTCTGAGCCTGACTCTAATCACTTATGCATGCACACGTGCACAAATGAGACACGTAACACCCTTTCCTTCATCTTCCATGATACATGGCTGCATGAATAAATTGAGCAAAGCAGGAAGGGTGACAAGAGGAAAAGAGAAGAGCCAGATGGAAACAGTGTCTGGGAGAGAGTGAAAAGGGAAAAGCAGTGAGCAGGAAAGAGAGAGGCAAGGTCAGGAGAGCAACAGTGTACTTATCTCAGGATGAAGTCAGGGCAGGCCCAAGGTACACAGCAAATATCAAATATCCGGGAAAGCAGCTACTTTGCATGCTTTCTGGCCACACGATGATTTTTTTTTTAAACCTATGGCACAGCTATCTAGAGACAACCGTGTTCTGGATATGGTCTGGCCATCTCAGCCAAGCTGGGTTTCACGTGTTTTACAGGACCTATGTCCATTTTTACAGAAGATAAGATAAGCCTCTGGAACAGAATGAATTAAACAAAGCTCTGAAGGATTATTTCCTGGAGTATTTGTGGCAAGAGGGCATGCTTTTACTTGATGCCCCTCATTCTGGTCCCTAGCGGCCTGGCTCAGTGGACCACAGAAACCCCTCCCTCGCAGGCCAGTTAGGGAACTGAGTACAAGGTGTCTCTATGAGGAAATGCGTTCAGAGGCGACTTCCCAACCTAAGCCACAATCTGGTCTGACTGTGAGTGTTTGTCACAAGAGAAGCACAGAGCAGAACAGTAGTGGAAGGCGCTGCTCATCCCTAGGAAAGGCTGGTGCAGGACAAGTCACGTGGTGTGTGCTTAGCCAGAGAGCTTCCCACAGCGGTGAGGGCTGCGCACAGCCCCAGGGGTGAGGCGGGGTTGGGGGGGTGACCGGGCGGTGGAGTGGCTTCCCCGACGTTCCTCCCTCCCGGCCCTCGCACTCCTCTCTCTCCCCAGGCCGGCACCCCGTGCCCTCCCGCTGCCAGGCCCCCTCCTG
>LZPO01066972.1:2396-14072 GCA_001675575.1 Neotoma lepida
CACACACACACACACACACACACACACACACACACACACACACACAAATATCCATAAAAAGTAAAATAAACTGCTGTGGAATAATTCTTATGTACATTGTGTGAATATATGTCACTATGATTGGTTTAATAAACAAGCTGACTGGCCGATAGCTGAACAGGATAAAGTTAGACAGGAAAGCCAAACTGAGAATGATGGGTGAGGAAGGGCGGAGACAGAGGAATCACCAGCCAGATGCAGAGGGTGTAGGAGTTGAACGTGCCATGCTAATAAAGGTACTGCCACATGGCAGAGGGTAAATAAGGAATGTGGGTTAACTTAAAATGTGAGAGCTAGTTAGTAATAAGCCTGAGTTATTGGCCAAGCATTTACAATTAATGTAAGCCTCTGTGTGGTAATTTGGAAGCAGCTCCCAGGACAGGAAAACTCCACCTACAATAAACCATTCATTTTGAGTTTANTCAATTCTGAAACAGTCATCAGATCATCCAGCCTGTTCTGGGATCTCGGAAAATGATGGATGGGAGTGATCACCATGACTAATAATGCACTTACTGTTTTCCAGAACACTATGTCATGTTTACTATGAACTCTCACGTCACAGGACACTCTCAGTTCCTAAGTGGTACCCTGTGCGGCTACTGTGAGGCCATTTTGTTGAAAAGCCGCCTTCCTCACGTAAGATTCACTGGGCACTTGGGGAAGTACTAATTCTATCTGGAAATGTTTTATATGTTATACAGTTGTGAGATTATTAGAACCTGAAGGAGCTGGGAATGGTAACACAGACATAATCCTCACACTTGGGAGGGTAAGGCAGGAGCATCATGAGTTCAAAGCTAGTCTGCACTGGGCTACCTTGAGAGACCCTGTATCAAGAAGCAGAACAAAGCCTCAAGGAATATGGACCTGGTGGATGTCATCTCACCAAGAAGGCCTCATTGAGAGCAAAGGTCAATCAGTCATCATTGTCTGTGTAAGCACATGGGCTCAGTAATGTAAACTTAGGAAAAGACAAATTTCACCTTGTAAAGTATCTAATTTGCCATACCCTGCAGACAGACACATTCTGTCTATCATCAAAGGAAGCATATTACATTAAAAAAAAATCAACTTGTAGTACTTCTCATCAAATCCAACCTAGTCCCCCAAATCATATTCTCAACCAGACACCAAAAGGTCAACAATTCTCTACTANCCCTNGAAATAGAACAGGCACTGATACATAATCCAAGGGGAGAAAAAACAAAACAATGATCTGAAGAGTGCCCACTGATTCACTGTGTTAACAAAGCATGAGTCTTATGCCGTCAGTCACTCCTCGCCAATGAAGGCTCATCCCCAATTAGTTTCACACAAAGGCAAAATGTCAGATAATTACTTAGTAAAATCCTTTATAGAAACACCAAAAAAGTGTGTGGAAAGTTGTTTAACATTAGCCGAAAGTAAAAAGAAAACTAAACTCATGATGAATTACTATGCCACACTACCTAAACTCTCTATAATCCAAAAAATAAGCAGATGCTAGCAAGAACATAGAGAAACTTAGAACACCTGTACACTGTTGATGGGAATGTAAGATAGGGCATTTGGTGTAAGAAANAGTATACCATTGCCTCAAAATGTTACATGTAGAATGACTGTAAGATCAAACATTTCACTCCTGGGTAAAGACCTAAGTGAAATGAAAATGTATGACCATAGAATTGAATGTCAGCACATTCAAAATAGTCCAAGTAAAAACCACCTGAATGTCCAACAATTTGACAAGTTAACTGACAAAATGTATCATGCATTATTATTTGACAAGAAAAATAAATGTAAATACCAATATATAATATAACATGGTTAAACCTTCAAAATATTATGCTAAGTGGAACAAGCCAATCATACAAGACCACTTGTATGTGTCCATTTATCCAAAATGTCAAAAGCAGGAAAATCTTTACAAAAAGGAGATTAGTGAATCAGGAGAGGGGGAATGGGAGAGTGGTAAATACCGTGTGGTTCTATGAATGACAGCTGTCTTTGAAACACTTCTAGAGAACTTTGTGAGGATATATAAATAGACCTCTTGGGCCATCAAGGCTAGTTTTAACAGTAGAGAAATGGAAGCAAAACTAGGAAGCTAAGTTAGCATGCTGGTACAAAAGCCTGCAGTGCAAAGTGATNTAAACTGTACCCTTACCTGCCTAGCTGGTAGCCTAAGGATGTGAATAAGAGTTCACAGCCAAGTAGGTGTCCCCAAATCACAGCCCTTTTGTTAATATTTTATAGGACTCTTCCACAAATCTCTATGTATTTTCTTTGCTGGTATTTCTGGATTGGCCTTTTAGGGCCAAGGTTTCTGGGTTTAATGTGACTTTCTGAGTATAGCAGTCCCAAAACCAAAATGTCATTTAGTCTAATTTACTTAAATGTTGTGAGGCTTAAAGAGATAACAGGAGACAGTTTGATTTGGGGGCTCATAGAAAGCAGAAAATCATTTCTGAATCACAACGTCCAGATGGTGATGATCAAAGATTTATAATATATAAAATCATGTCAATTAGAAAACAGAAAATCATTTCTGAATCTCAAAATTCTAAAACATAATGTAATGCACAAAAGCAATGTCTACATGGGTAAATTAGACTTGCAAATTACCTTGAAGTAATGTCACTGGAATACTAAATGAAAGATGATTAAGCTCAATAATGGCTATGTTCACTAGAAGCAATTCAGGCAAATAATACCACCGGTGGGAAGCGATTAGAGAATATTAGTATATGAAAGAGAGTAGGTCTTACAAGAACAGGGGGAACCTGAAAGATAACCATGATGGCTACAGCTCTTCGGGCTTTAATGGATCCAGACTTTGGGTTACATGAAGAAGCACATAATTCCTTTCCACTTTCCCTTGTTTCAAACAAAATACTTGAAAATACATATGCATTACAAAGTTCAGCATTTAAAGGACACTGACATTTATTACAAGCCTGGTGGCACAGGGGTGCAATCTCATCACTAAGAATGGTGGGAGGAGGGTCAGGGATTCAAAGTCAGCCTGGGCTGCATAGTGAGACCCTATCAGAAAAAAAAATAGATAAGAACAGCAATGGTAAAATAAGCCAAAGATGTCATTTTTCNTNTGAGGATCTTTTCATTTCAAGCCATGAGGAAAATATAATTTTTCTGACCAATTCTTTAACTATCAAATAAATAATGAATACACATTCTTGTCATGGGAAAGTTACTTAAGAAATACCCAAAGTGAGTACACAAATGTAAAATGGAAAGAAGTTCTCCTACTTTTGAGCAGACTAATTATTTCAGTTCTCACTCATCAGTTTAGAACAATTTAGAAGGAAGACCATTGCCTGTGAGTCCTTAATGAGGCCAGAATTAATTCCACTTTATCTGTACTACACAGAATATGATGAAACCTCTCACACAGANAGCAAGTNTCCTGGAGAGCAGGAAGGCAGGTTTATGTGAGGATGCAGGGACAGGTCTCTGGGGTTCCAGAATATGCATCCCATCCACTCCTTCCCCTCTCGTCTCTGAGCTCTAGGAGCAAGCCTAGCTTCCATGATCAGGTCTGTCCCAGACTCCTGCCTTCCTGCACCTANAGGACTATATAAGAATAGAGTCAATGCTGGCTGCCACACAATGATGGAGAGTCTAGAAGACTTCAGACGTGAAGAAACAAAACTAAGCAGAGATTTTAAACCCACCAGGAAAGTCAGTCATCCTGTGTCTACCCACATAAGTAATTTGCATTTTATTCTGCTTTGAATATCTCAGATTGAATGTGGTGGCTTTGGGCATCAGCCATCTGCTCAGGACTACATTAATAATCTCTATATTGACACCTTACATAGTCCATCAATCAATACACTGCCTTCCATTTGAATTTATATATGCTTAAGGGACAAATGATAATAAGAAAGAAGATAGAGGGGTTATGAATGTATCTGCAAATTATTCTGAAGACATTCTATATTTCACAATTCATTTTCNCTCATTAAAATAATTTCAGCTCTCTAGAGTGAAACCAGGAAGTTCAGAAGCTCAAGGTGAACCTCAGCTACANTGTGAGTGTAAGGTCAGCAGAACTACAAAAATAAAGCTTTATAGCCAGGAGTGGTGGCTCACACCTATAATCCCAGCACTCAGGAGGCTGTGGCAGGAGAAAGATTGCTGGAAGTTCAGGGCCAGCCTGGGCTACATGAGTTCCAGACCACACAAAACTATAGAATAAGACCTCGTCATTACAAAGGGACTTTATTTACTATGTTCTATGCTATATCTAAATGTCAAGAATAATTCAATTACTTCTATTGTTTAAATACAAATAATTTAGGCTTCTAATTAGAATATATAGTTCAACTGAAGAACCCTTCTACCAAGCCCACTTACTTATATTCCAAGAACACAATCTGTTTCTTGTTACTTTCCACATTTCACCTGAATTGAAGAGGCAGGAAACATCTCGGTCTTTGTTCCACATGAAAGCACCTTTATCCCATCCACGCAGATCAAAACTAACCCTGAGGTCTAAAGCTGCCTTCCAAAACCACCTCTTACACACAGTCTATTATCTGCTTGGAGGAAAAGGATGTTAACTGAGGTGGCCCCAGGGACCAAGCTTATTTTGTATCTGAGCCAAGAGTCTAGTCCCGAACAGAATGGTAGAAAGAGTCTCCTAAGGCCCACAAGTCANTAATTTACTGAAGGACTCCANAAGGCACATCGAAGCACAAAACATTTTTAAGGATAATATTTCTCTTCCTATGATTTAAAGAAAGAGGATGCATAAACAAACTACCGAGAAGACTTGGGGGGNAAATAAGCGAATGGCTACAGTTAATGACAAGATTAAGAAGTAGTGGAAAGAGGAAGTGAGAGGAGACAGTCTAAGAACAGGAAACCTAGAGCAAGCTTATACTTCCCAAGGAGAAATGGACCACACAGTAAAGCCAACGTGTGCTCTCCCTCATCCCCATCGTTCTCATTCCCCTTCCTCATCATCTTTATACGACATGTTTACATGAACCCAAGTATTCAAAGCATCTTTTAGACCAATTACTATTCAATTTTCCACTCTGGGAAAAGGTAACACCAAAAACATTCTTGCTGAAATGGAACATGGCAGCAGCTTGAACTTTATGCATTAATTTATGACTATTATAAACNATTATTGATTTAGATTACTAAAGTGAAACCAAATGCCGAGCTCCAAAACAAAATGTGGAAGCATCCCAGAATACTTCTAAAGTTATGTGTCCTATGGAGCATAAATTTATAACTGAATACCATTTGCCAAGAAACTGACAGAGATTCTAACATTCCTGGATTACTTTATGAAGGGTGACTTCTAGAGATGCCATATTAACACTAAACATCTGAAATACATTTTTAAATGCAGGGAAAGTGGGATATGTTTGCAAACCATACGCTTGATGGAATTAATTTTCAAGGCCCTGAGGGCAATTTATATAAATTTTGTTGAAAAAAAAAAACATAGCATGTTAACATGAAGGGGAAAAAAAAATGATGTGGCTGGCCAGACATGTTGAGANGTTAGGAAGGCAAAGCCTGGCCCTCTGGTACTCTTGGTCAGTACATTCCTTTACCCTTCACTGTTCACAGACATAAAAGGCCCCTGGGTTTTATCATTCCCACAGGTCCCCCATCAAAATCCATTTTCAATATAGCACTAACATCACCATTTTGTCACTGTGACAATTTAAGCCATGTATTGATGCTCTTGTTGTCTGCTACATGAACTCTCTTCCCTACTGTGAAATACAAGGCTTTTTCTTGTTGGACTAATTCAACATTTTGGAAGAAACTGACAAAGCAATAAGGCTACATCAAATTGGAAGTTTACTATTAAACACCTTACCATTCTCTTTTTCTTATGAAGCCAGCCTTGATAACTGGAAAGGTAATGCTCGTGCTTGAAACTGCTTTATAATTCATCTGCATTATGCAAAATGAGCAGGTTCCATTCTTACATCATCATTTACATCTTCCTCCATCTTTGTCTGACAACTGCACTTAGAAACGCTAAAGAACCTAGCTCAACAATTTCTACTACTTTCCTACCAATGTAGGCAGGAACATGAAGATATCCTTATTAATTCAAAAGTCAAACAATGACTTGAGGAGCCTGAAGAAAGCAGTTTTATTAAAAGACATAAACACATAATGAAGAAATACCTCTGCATTTATTGTGTCTCCAAATCCTAGCTCACTCTTATTGCTGCATCCTTCCCCACACAGAATCTAATAGAGGGCTTCTCATGTAGGAACCCTGACACTGAGCTACATCCAGTACCCCATCCCTGAGCCGTGTGTGTGTGTGTGTGTGTGTGTTGCTAGGGATGGAACCTAGGCCAGTGCACATGCTAGGCAAATGTTCTGCACCGAGAGACATTCCAGATCCCTTTGCTGTTTTCCGTTAGGATGATGAAGTTGTTGCAGACATTTAATAGCCAGCAAGGTAAGACTCAAGCACTCAAGTGCCTGAAGAAAGAGTTCATACTGTTCTAACAGAGGACTAGTGTTTCATTCACAGTGGATCTGATGTCTCTGGCCTCTGAGGGCACCCACACTCNAGTGTGCATACACAGACAAACATACATACAGGCAACTTAAATGTTTTTCAAGTGCCTGGAGGGCCCTGAAACTCACAGTGGGAAATGCCGTGGACCAAATGAGATACACATAGGGAGTGCGAGAGGGACAACCCCCCCCCACAGGTGTAATCTGTGATTCAGTTATGCTGTGGTCACGCAATGTCTAAGTTCATCTTTTTTTTTTCCAGAGAGTCATAAATACAGATTTTCATGTCGAATTTGCTAGGAACTATAAATCGTCAAACTTTCTAAAATCTTAAATGGGACAACTCTAGGTGAGCCATCTTAAAGCTGCCAATTACCAAGGTGTGTCCCATGGTCACCTATCCAGTGCCTCCACTACACAACTGTTATCACCTGGCCCAATCCCTGTTCTACTTACTCACAAAATTCATGAGTAGTGTGAGGGTTAACTATGAATCAACTTGGAGAATGTTTTTAGATGAGATTAATATTTAAGATGCTGAACTTTAGGTAAAGCTAATTGTTTTCTGTCTGTGGGCTGGTCTTGTCCTAGCAAATGAAAGTAAATTGAAGACAACGTCACAGCCTCTGCACAAGAGGAATTTTCTGACTACTTCCAGACATCAGCANACCCTTGGCTCTCCTGGGTCTCTGGCCTGCCAGCCCCAGCTGCAGCTTTTAGACGCAGCAGCTAACCGAATCATAGGAGCTGATTTCTGAAAATAAATCTCTTTCTACACACACACACACACCCCTTGTTAGCTCTCTGAAGGGCACTGACCAATCAATACCAGTGGCTTAGCCAAAGACAAATAGCTAAACTTGCTAGTTAAGGTTTTTGTCTTACATGACCTTTCTCTGGGGTATCATCTATCGGAACAATAATCTTGGGAGAATAAGATATGAGGTTATATATTTGTCTGAAAACATATATATAAAAATCAGAGACTGCATATGCCAGAGTGTGCCTCCNGGATTATAGAAATATGCAGGTGCCTGTTTTACATGCAAATTCTTAGGTTTAGCTCCAGATCTACTAAACTGGCCCTCTGAGATTGAGGCCTTGGAATCTGTATGCTGGCAGTTTCCTCAAGATGATTTGCACACATACCAAAGTTTGAGAACAGTGTCAGAATTGAGAGTCAAAAGATCAGTCGTTAAGAATATAGACTCTAAAGCCAAATAGCCTGGTCTGAAGCCCAACAACGCTTCCTCACTCACTGCCTGTGTGAGTGACCTTGGGCAAGTTACTTAGTGGCTGTGCTTCAGAATAGAGTACCCTTCACACCTCGTATCTCAGCCAGTAAGAGTGCAATGTGTCCACATAATTAACATCCAATAAATAATAACTATGACTGCTGAACAATACTGTCACAGGTGCTCTCATTTTCAGAATCATGCTACCTGACATTTACTGTGACATTCACTTTACAAGCTTAAATGCTTTCTAAAGGAAAGTTCACTGTGATTAGATGTTCTACGCTTCATTTTCCATGAATTCTTTGTGATTTGGTGATTTGTGTCTAATCTCTATGGTAACTTTCTAGAGATCTGAATATCTGACTAGCAAATCAGCAGTTACTAGCTGCCATGCAGCAAAGCGTGGCTATTATGCTGCTGCACCATAACTATCCACTGGGGGTTTTCTTCAGAGGCAGTCTCTCTTCAACCCACTGACTTTTCTCTCTCTCTCTCTCCTTTTGTTAGGGATGTGACAAGATTTTATTTCTATTTGGCACACTAGCTCCTAGCTCAGACAGCATCCATAAAAGACAGTCAAACATAAACATTTGTTGAATTAAAATTTTCACACTTACAATGGGTTTGAGCCAACATTTTTCTACTAACCAACTCTCATAATAATATCTAAAGACAGATAACAAAATAGTTGGAAAGAATGCCTACAAACAATATAGACATGTGAAATACTGAAATCTTCTCTGTCCCATAAAACATCTAACTCATTAATCCTACACTGTTTTATCACATCAAACTCTTACCAGAGATCAAAGAGCTGTCCACTGGTAAACTGAAACTACCAGGATAGAAACCAGCAGATAAGAAAGAAAATCATACAAGATCATTGAGAGGGCCAGATATATGGTAGATTGTGTTTACTATTTAAAATTAGATATAAATGTGAGGTCATTTTTTGTTTGAATTTGAGAAGGTTAAAAAAATAAAGTAATGCTTTACCAGGATAAATCCATTTTAATGCAAGACAAGGAAAATCCATTTTGCAGCCTTGTTTAATGTAATTAAATAATTTATTAATTATTAATATATATTAATAANTAAATAATTAAAGGTGAAAAGAAAAATGCTGACTAACAATTACCACAGAGTTTGATGTGTGATGCAAGAATACGCCTAAGAAAGGTAGAGCTTGAAGTAAGACGGGCTCTTCAGGATGTGTTCCCTGTCTGAACCCAGGCAGAAGGACAGGGAGTGAGTGGGGACATCATCATCTACAGAAGAGACAGTCTGGGAATATGTGAGAAGACCAGCAANCCAAGAACTAGATCCACATCAAGACACCAGCGGTTACAACATAACAGCATGACGANAGAGTCACACATCTGCATCTGCCAGCATCACAGAAAACTCATCAAGGCATTAGTATTGACGAGTATCAAAGCACTCCAGAAAGAAGGAAGAATCCTAAGGGAAGGNGTCCATTCAGCTAGCATTCGAAGAGGCAGAAGAAAAANAGTCTTACCCTCCAGAATTCTAATATGCTNAAAGAATATAACGTAAGTGGCATGTATTCAAGAAATATAGTAATATAAAAGAGCAATTACGAATCTTTGAGCTGACCAAAAAAGATTCCTCAAGGAGAAATTAATTGAAGAGAATAATGGAGTTGGAATTTTAAGAAGGCCTAAATAATTGAGCCTGACTTGGTTATGAGGCTGGAAGAAAGCGTAAGGAAGTACCCTGGGCAAATACCAGTGAAAGGAAAAACAGAGAGACTAGACAAAACAAGCAGTCCAATTGGCTAAGACTGAGAGTGTTAGAGGACGGGGCTGGAATCCCACCATAAGGCCAAGGTACAGTTTCTATTTGCTAGATAGAAGCCACTGAATGTCCTGGCCTGATCCTATCTAGGTTTGCGCTTTCTGATTAAGGCTGCAAAGTCAAGTACAGAAAGGAGTAAGAGAAACCCCAGGAGATGTAATGCAGAAGTGTGGCAATGAGTACTTAAACTAGGTAATACACAGGAATGGGAAGTAACACATTAGTGAACGTGGTGCCCATTCCTAAGCTATGGGATGCTCTTACACACATTAGCACTTACACTCTCTATAGAATGAATACCTACCAATAACACTCACTGCAAACAGAATTTTTGTTTGTTTGTTTTGTTTTTCAAGACAGGGTTTTTCTTTGTAGCCCTGGCTGTTTTGGAACTCTGTAGACCAGGCTGGCCTCAAACTCACAGAGATCCCGCTTGTCTCTGCCTCCCAAGTGCTGGGATTAAAGGTGTGTGCCACCACATTGAGCTCCACATTCCATTCTCAAAATACTTCACAAGCCTTTTNTCTTGAAGAGAAAGTTTGTTTTAATACTCTTTAGCCTCTAGATGAAATTAGATCACCATTATCATAGATTTAATTACTGAGTTCTGCCAATTGTCAAAAACAATCCATGACATTANTAAGCCTCAACATAAAGATCATAGAAGTCCATAGGTGCTGTCACTTGGAAAGCCCTTCTTTCCTGAATGCTCGAACTGCAGCATAAACATAAAAGTACCCTGAAATGCATGCATATTACATAATACCACCAAAATACTGTAAACCACTGCATGGTTCTCCACATTCCCAATGATGCTTGCAATGAAAGAAACTGCAGATGCTTCAGCTCACCAGAGATCAAAATCTCTCCTCATCATTCTGAAGGAAACAGGAGGCAAGTTATGTGACAAAAGAAACCAAGGCTTCCTGCCTTCAATATGTATCCCTGGACACAGAACAGCACAATGTGTGGCCAGTTTTCTGTCATCAGAAACCTACCTCTAATTACTTGGCATTCATCAATTCAAGGGTTTCTGTTGTGGTGGTGGGNTTTTTTTTCTTTGAGGGGTGGGGTATTGCTGGGGATCAAACCCACAGTCTATATAAGTAGATAAATAGCCAGGTATTCTACCAATAGGAAAACTCCCAGAACAGATTCAAGCTTTTCAGTTGAATTAAAACCTATAGATCATTTCACTCAATCATTTCATTTCAAAGCCAAGAAAAATGAACAATGAAGTCCCACGGCTTGGGTAGCAAAGCATAAGCCATTTCACTGCCAGCACTAATGCCCCTCTGTTACCCTCAAAATGACTCCTCATGGGCCTTCAGTTCTACGTATCCATGCACCAGCTGATAAGACATCAGCCCAGCATTGTGTACTAGATCAGGGTCAAGGCAGAAAAATTAAAAACCAACCATGTACACACAGAGCAAAATTGTTTTATCTTTAAAATATCTTTATCATAAAGAAGTATATTTTTTCTAGACAGATGAACAGTAAAGATTCATATAGCTATGGCTTTGGTATGTACTTAAGAAGCCGACAAAAAAAAAGAAGCATTAAAAAAAAACTACTCATGAATATGCAAAGTATTATTTAAAACAAGCAATCCAAGTGAATCTATTCATGTCTAACTGCCTCTACAATGAAGTAAAGAAGGTGTTCACTATAACAGTCCCTCTTCATCTATACTTGTATTTTCCCCCATTTCAGGTACCCAGTCAACCATGGTCCAAAACATTAAATTTAAAACATCAGAATATTATGAGTTTTAAAGATATCCCATTCCGAATAGTAAGATGAAATACCACCCTGTCCTGATGAGGAGAAATTCCTTTGCCACTGTATATACTACCTATCAGTTGCCTCAGTAGCCATCTGCATCCATCATGAGTCTCAACATGTAGCCCCCCCCAAGAATAAGGGAGAGACTACTGTATTGGCATAGTAACATAAATAAAANCATGATTTTGGTCCATTTAGAACTTTCAGGGTAAGTTTTCTCTGATAGACCTGTAGGAATCAGGATGATAAGAAGTGATTAAAAGACCTAAATTAATTAGGT
>LZPO01066972.1:25415-38348 GCA_001675575.1 Neotoma lepida
CATGTGCTACCACTGCCTAACCTCTATGTTTAATCTAGTGGCTGTTCTGTTCTCTGACCCCAAATAAGTTTTATTAGGGTACACAATATTTGGGGGGACATAATATAATCACCACACAGGACCCCTGGAGGAGCAGCAATGGGCATACCCAGAGTGACATTATCCCTCTGGCCTGACAACACAGTGCACCCTGGGACTGGGAGCCATGGTTCCAAGAAGCAGGAATGAAAAGGAACTATGGAATTATCAGGCTGACCATGCAGAACACTTAGGTTTTATAGACTGTTAGAGAATGTTGGAAGGTTTCATCAAAGAAAAGTAAATAGAGGGAGAAACGAAGCAATGATTAGCTCCATGTAAAGAAAACAACAAAATGAGGCGTACGATAGAGTCAGACAGTAGATCACTCAACAGTGTGACACATTTACATAGTCATAACTGTCAGTGCAAGAAACACAAGTCTCACCTCCACAGGGATAAGTGGTAGTTTCTTCTAGAACCATGACCCCAGCACAGAGATTCAGGGTACAACAAATTCCATGTTCTATCATGGTAACAGGTTGATGAAAACTTTTATAGTAACAGGACAAAGAAAATCATTATTCAAGACACTCTGCAGATACATTCCTGGGAAACGTTAGGCAGGCAGCTCACAGAAGAGCATGGAAATCTAGCTATAGGCCTCTTGTACTATCTGAAGGCATTCTTCATCTTTTGGTTGGTAGATGTTAGGGGTCTGTTTGTANATTTCAAAGGACTTACCTAATAGTCATAAGCATGGTAAATCCANACAGAAGAAGGCAACAAATGCTGTTAAAGTACCAGAGATGAACCAAATAATTTGGCNCTGGACTGGCAACATTCTAACCTCACCACATCTTTGATGCACTAACCAGTTCATCACCCTTGTAGAGGTTTGGTGTAAGGTGTGGTTCTTCCAGAAACTTTCATTCAGGTAATCACGTACTGAGGAAAAGCTGGGTGTGGAGGTACACTCACATAATCCCAGCACTTAGGAAACAAAGGCAGGAAGGTCATGAGTTCAAAGCCAGCCTGGACTATGCGCAAGACCCTCTCTCTCTTAAAAAAAAAATTAAGAGTGTAGACCTAATTAAATTACATTGCAGAAGGCGAGGAAAGAGAAGTCTGAATAAAACTCCCAACTTTACTAACATGAAGTAAATGTAATAATCAAAGGGCCATGACTTCCACCAAAGGGAGAAACACCAAAACAAGGGCTAAAACCATTGAGATAGTTCTTCTGGGAAGCCGCACAGAGTGGGAGGACAGAGGAGGGTTACCATCTGGGGCCATGTGCAGCTTCTAGGAGTACTTTTACTATCTTCAAGTTGTAGTTTTACCACAAATACTGACAATAGTTCCTTAATCATTCATTGGTCAGTGCAATGTGTAGGAACTGCTCTGGCGGCCCAGCACTACTGGAATCCCCACACTGGAACAGCAGAACAAATTTTCCAATCAGGAGAGGGCCAGCTGAAGCAGCTCCAACTAACTGCTTGGGTGTATCCTTTACCAGTGCTAAAATCCAAGTCTTTCTAAGTTCCTGCTCATTAGACAAGAGAACGCATGGTGACCATGCAATGGATGAATCAGAACTGCCCTTCCAATTTTATCTTTTGGAGCAACCACATACTAGATGAAAACTCCTGCGTACCTTGTGTATTCCTAATTTCATAAAGAGAAGGCTTTTTTATAGTTATATTTTTTAATTCCTCCATTGAAACCCAAATATAAGCACTATGAGGAAAAATTATTTCAAAATTAAAGGAGGAAATTACTGAGATGGGGGCAGGTAGTAGACCAGATTAGAATAAAAGCCAGAAAACTTGGTAAAGAAGAAATAAATAGGTCTTCCTAGAAGTTTGGTGGAAAAAAAGATGAACAATGCAATGATAGCAGTGGCATAGGGGGAGAATTTTCCAGATGGGATAATCTGTGTTGTTCAACATCAAAAGAAGATGTTATTGAAAAAACAAAGTTATAACTTCGTGGGGGAAACTAANGAACTCTTGAAAAGTGAGAGTACAGGGGTTTGCTCTCTGACCAGAGCCATCTGTCACATCCTGTGAAATTAAGACAATGACTGCCTATGTAAACACCAGGGAATATGAAAGGCCGTTCTCNTATGCTGTAGTATTTCAGTGACTGAAAGGAGACATTTTCTTAGGGGAATATTTAGATTGAGACTTACAAGGGTAGGAAGAATCAAAAAGTCCCATTCTCAAGAACAGACCATCAGAAGTCCCCGAAGGTCATCTGACAGACAAGTGTGAGACTACACCCCACCACTGGACTCCCCCAAATCACTCAGAGTTCCCTGTTCTGTCCTCAGACACCCCAATGAGGAGTGCAAGAGGAGTCAGTCAGCCCCTAACAGGCTTCCTGGGAGACTTCTGTAAGCAGCTCAGCCCGGAAGCCAATAGACTGGCTCTCAGTCAGTATAAAAGCCACCAGGGGGGCTAAAAGGTGGAAGTTACTATTTTCTCCAACAAGGGAGGGAAGGAGATACAGAAAGTAGAAATGAGAGGGCTAACCACTCAGTAACTAAGCCTCACGGCTGCACTGAGCAGTTGGCCAAGCCATACCTTCCAGTTCCATATAAAAGTCATTCAGAGGGCACACAGAACCCCCTGTTCATTCTTTTATCCAATCAGCTTTCAAACAAAAGTAACTCCTTCACTGAGCACATCATCACCTAGAGCTCTTGGATCTGTGTAAGGACTGGGAGTGGTCCTACTGTGTGGGCATTCTGCGAAAGACTTCAGAGGCTGTGTTCTTAAGTGTTTTTAGATAATATATGTAAACATGACAGGTTTAAAGCCAGGCTTTAAAAAATCCTGGAATTCTTAAAGAGTTTTCATCAAGACATAGATATCTCGTAACTTAGAAACTGATTAGTTCCTGAAGAGATGTAAAGGACATTTACTTTTTTTAAGTTGTAAGTTCACATCAGCAGATAACTGCCTCAAAAATCAAGAGAGAAAATGGACAAAATAAGAGAAGGAACATGAGGGGCTGAATATGAGCAAAGTACAATGATATACATGGACAAAAACATCATAACAAACCCATTATAAGAAAAACAAACCAGTTAGAAGCTCTGTGGTTGCACACACCACAATCCCAGCACTAAGGTGGCCAGGACAGGAAGACTGTGAATCAGAGCCATCCTGGGCTGTCTCACAGTGAGCCTACTTTAGGGAAATTTATAAAATAAAATATAGATGGATAAATAAATAGATTGATTATATATAAACAAATTAACTGATTATATATGAATAATAAATATGACACAAATATGTAAAAATAAGTAATATATGTAAATGTTTCAGCTATGACTGAAGTATACATTTAAGCATAGTTTAAGAGGTCCTTACCTGATCGCAAACACTGTTTTGAAATAATTTGCTCAAGGCCACAAATTCTATACAATAGAAATCACAGTATTTAAAAATGAACGTAAAGCCACAAAATCGAAGATCTTATTAGAGTACGATAGAAAGCTGGTGCGGTGCGCCGGTATGGAGCACAGTGTGGCAGCGGTGATCTTTTCTCACTGAGATAACAGCTCCCTCACCCAAGTGCAGCCTTGGGTTGAACCCAGCGAGTGAAGAAATGCACACACAATCAATTTAAGTAAATTACAAAGGCACCTGATCCACGGCTTCATAAAATAATCTGTCACATAGCAGTGTTAGGGGAGGCAGCCAGCTGTTGGGAGGCCTTAATGAAAACTGCCAGATAAGTGGCTTTGTTTCCAAACACAGAAATTTGCCTCATTAAATCAAGGAATTTCTATCAGAGGTTGATATCATCTGGAAAGTCCAGCCTCCTCCTGGAAACTGAAAAACACTGCTTCAGTCAAGAAATTCTACCACTGTAATTTATGACATTTCAGTCAACTTAATCAATGAAACNTCAATTACTTTACTCCACTGGCTTTCTGAGTGATATGCTCAGGGTCCTTTGATTTGTTTTCATTAAATGGGGGGGAAGTACACTCCATGAAAAGTTATATCCAAAACCCATGCTTTGCCTTTGAAACTATACAATCTTAGACATGTCTTCTTGCTTTTTAGACCTGAATATTGTATAGGTGGGCACATATGTCCAACAAGAAGCTCTGTCTTAAGAATGATGTTATACTTTCATTTGCACCATTAAGAATTCCAAACTTTAAGGCAGCAGTGTTCAAACTTGGATTCATTAAAAATCACCTAGGACTACACTGACCAACTGTCACCCATAAGGGTGCAGATACTTGGGCATTGGTACGTGAAGTTCATCGTTTTTATGTTAAGCTACTCACGTGAGTCTAAGCAGGAACATTTCATGGTATTCCTGAGGCACTGACTCCGCTATGGCTGCACACGACAATTATTCAGGCCCAGAGCTGTTAGCAACATTAATGCTAAGTCGAAAACTCAAACTGCTATATGCTGAGCTGCCTTTCTCAAAAATTTGTATGTTATTTAAAAGAAAAAAAAACTTTATATGTCAAAGTCCTGATCCCTGTACCACAGAATGTGATCTTATTTGGACATTAGTTTTTTTGAGGTTAAGATGAGATCACAAGAGTGGGTCTTGCTCCATAATGACTGCCTTAACAAGATGAACCCAGGAAACAGGTACAAATGGAGAGATGACCACAAGAACAAACCATCCATCTATAAGCCAAGAAAAGAAATGTCAGAAGAAACAAAACCCACTGACACCTTGACTTCAAGCTTCCAGACTGTGAGAAATAAACGTGTGGTGCTGAGGCCAGGAAGCCTGTGATACTTTGCTGTGGCGGCCCAGGTAGACTAATGCAGGTCCCACGCCTGGGATTCTGAACTCACAACTATGGTTTCCGCCTGAAATGAGAGACTTTGAAATCCTCTCTGGATGGTTCGACATTAAGAACCATTGACTGGGTATCCTAAAGTCTGGTTTCACATGTTTTCTCCTCGATGTTAACTTAAGATAGCCTCTTGGTAACATCTCTTCATAAAGTTATCAAAGGGGCGTGACTAAGAAATTGAATAGAAAATTTAAGCTTTAAATTTTTTTAAGGCTTTGTTCCACCCAAGTTAAGAACTTGTTTGGGAGATTGTGCCACAAAAATAATTTGCTTTGGTTATATTACATCTGTTTTCTATAATTTACAGATTCACAAATAGTATTCCTATCATTTATGTTCTCAAAAACATAAAGGATCTAATTTCTATTTATTTATCTTTTTACCCTCAGTACTGTAATATTTAACCTNTATTTGAGATTGATGGAAACTTTACATTATTATTTCAAAATATAGAATTTATTATCTCTAGTGTTAATTTGCAATAAAGCTGCTATACATTTATTTTCATTCACCGTGATAGTTGTCTAGTGGCTGGCTTTTGAATCATACAAACCTCAGGTCCAGTCAGTCCTCCTACTAAGTAGTTAAGTGACTTTTAAGAAGTTATATTAAACTCTCCTAGCATCTAGGTATTCCCCTTAAAGAACTGAGTATGTGTTCCTTGGCTCAGTCTCTACTCTTTGCTGACCAGGAATAGAAAGAAGTAGAGACTGAAGTGAGACTAAAAGCCNTGTTTAAAATCAGCAGGCTAGCCCAACAGCTGAAGAGCCCCTTGCCTCACTTAGACATTACTTGAGAAAGAATTGTCTCGATCTTGTTTGAAGCACTCTATCTTGATTACACTATGTTACAGGAGCAAGGTTGTGCCATATTTTAACCACTATTTAGAATGGGTTTGAAGAAAGGAGCCATATAAGATACATGTTAGAATTAGACAGTTACAATGAAAGTTTAAGCACGTGAGTTGATAGCTTGGACCAAGACAGTGTAATTGGGAAGCTGGTAAAGGTATAATCTGGAAGTGTAATCAGCATAACTGATGATGCACTGGCTGTAGAGGGCGGGGTCAAAGGTCATTCCCAGGGTCCTCAGTAGGTAGAGACATCTTTATTCATGAAGACCCANGAAGAAGCATCCTTCTAGAAGAACTCAGAAAATGTAAATGTATGAAATTTGAAATGTATGTGAGACATAACTGCGGTCACTTCAGAGGTGATGGTTATGTCTCTTTATCAGGGACAACTTGGGAGTCACTTCTCTGTCGCCAACCTCAGGATATTACTGGACTAATCCGAAGTACAGGGTGAGCATCGCCACGGTGCAATAAATACCTGAAGAGCTTAAGCGACGTGATAGAGCTCGAAGTGCAGTTCCCTGCTGGAGGGGAGATCACAGTTCTCTCTGTCTTTGCCTTTGTTTTATTTTTTATCCCTTTTTCTTGGAGACTAAGTTCCTCATTCCTTTTGTAAAACACTGGATTTACCTCTATTTAATCTTTCCTTGTCACCGTGAAGTTTGTGTTTGTCCCAACAGTCTATAAATGCTTCAAAAACATAATCAAATGCTTAGCAATAAATTCAACCAAAGAGATGGAAGATCTGTGAAGTAAAAACTTTATAAAANGTTGATTAAATAAATTTAAAAGATACAAATATATCCAGGTTCATGGATTGGAAAAATTAATATTTTAAATGTCCTTTCCTTTCATAGTGGCACACAGATTAAATGCTATCGCCATTGGAATTTTAATGCCTTTTTTAATTAAAAGAGGGAAATCTTAAAATTTACATGAAAACTTAAGAGAATTAAATAACAAGACAATTTTTAAAAAGAACAAAGTTGGAAGCCTCCCACTTCCTCAACTCTAAACTCAGCCCAGTGAAACAGTAGTTGAAATGGTATGGCATAGCATAAAATATAAAAATCTCCTGAACAGAATAAAAAACACAGACATAATCCACATATTACACTCAGCTAATCTTCAACAGGGTGCAGAATGGGGAAAGAATAGTTCCTTCAATAACTTGTCAGGAATACTAGATACAGAAGGATGGAATTGGATCCTTATCTCACACAAATCTGAAAAGCAACTCAAAACAGACTAAGACCTTCAANGCAGGACCTGAAACTACAGAACTACTAGGAGAAAACACAGAAGGAAAATGGCACGACATTGATCTAGGCAATGAATTTTGAATATGACCCCACAAGCAGAGGCAGCCAAAGTGCAAAGAGACGAGGTGGTTTGCAGCAANCTAAAAATTGTATGCACAGAAAGGAAAACAATCAAAAGCAAAAAGAAACAACCTTTGGGGAGAGGAGGAAATCCTGAGAGACTGTGTTGGTTCATGTCAAGGACGACCCCAGTACCTCAGACTTATGGGAATAGCAAAGCCTTCCCCTGGTCCAGGAGTAAATGATGAATGTTGAAGTGTACAGAAAATCTCTTAGAACAGCTTCCTAACTCCCTGATAGTTACACTCTAAGATTGTTCCCCTAAATAGGCCTCCTAATGAGATAGCTGAACCTGCCACCTAGTTCAGTTGTGTACAATAACTGCTCTTCCATTTATAAGTATAAAATAAACTCACCACTGGCTACTGCTGGTTCATCTCCGTTAGCGTGAGGCCCACCCAACCCCAGCTCTTCTGTACATGTGGCTTTAGATTATTCATTCCCCATCACCTCAGTTAGGTCAGTCCCTAAGCAGTGTAGGTCATGACAACAATCTATAAAATTGAAAAAGGTATTTGCAAACCATACATCTGATAAGGGGTTGTATCAAAAATGCATGATCTAACTTTGACCGTTCAATAGCTAGACATAAAAGAAAATTCAATTTTAAAATAGTCAAAATACTCAAGTAGACATTTCTCAAAAGAAGTCTTATAAATGACCAACAAATATATGGAAAAAAGATAATTGCTAATTAGGCAAGTAGAAATTAAACCACAATGAAATCACCCTCAAGCCCATTAGAATGGCTACTGTTAAAAATGTGTCAGCCATCTTTCCATTACTACAAAAAATATGTGGCATCAACTTAAAAAAGGAGTTTGGTTGTTTTGGGCTCACAATTTTGGACGTTTCAGTTTATGACATGAGTGCTACACTCTACGGTTATGGACTTATGACAGCACGGTACACAAAGAAGGAACACATGGGGGAGGTGGAGACCTTTTTGGCATATGGTGTCCAGGAAGGGCCAGAATCCTAATATTTCCTTCAAAGCCAGCCTGATGTCCTTCCACTAGCCCAGTGGCTCTCAATCTTCCTAAGACTGCGACCCTTTAATATATGCTGTGGTGACCCCTAACCATAAAATTATTTTTGCTGCTACTTCATAACTATAATTTTGCTACTGTTATCAATTGCAATGTAAATATCTGATATGCAGGATATCTGATATTCGACCCTGTGAAAGGGTCATTTGACCCAAAGGTTGAGTAGCACTGCACTAGCCTCTACCTCCTAAAGTTTGCCAAACCCCTGAAATGTCAGCAAAGGCTTCTAACTTAACAACTACTACTTTAGAACACGGCTCTGAAGTGCAGGAGGCAACAAGGAGCTGGAACATCTCTCTTTCACCGGATCTGAGCACTTCTGTAGGAGCAAAGGGACCCAGGCTCGCCTTCCTTCTGAGATACCTTCCTTTCTTCATTTTCCTTCCAACCAGAATTTATCCACATGACCTGCAAGAGGGCAAGCTCAGAATGTGTCCCAAACCCCTCATTTACCTTCTCATCATCAGCCCATCCTTCTCTCATGACCCTGCTTCTTAAATCACCTGCTCTTCCAGAGTTCTGATAACAAAAACAGCAGGGACACTGCAAAGTGTAACCTCCCATATCCTTGTACAATCAACTACTTTCTAGAAAACAAAGAAGCAATAGAAAGTAAAATAAGCCATTCCTAGATAGCAAGAACTTCGATGGTGGGTGGACTCCTTTCCTTATGGGGAACTTTTGGGAGTTAAAAACACAAATAAAACTTCAAACATGTTCCTCATGATGTACGCTGGTAGGAATAAGATGGTTTCCTGAAAATTGTAGGGACACACTAAATCCCCCAATTGTGTTTGTACTGTGTGTCCCAAGACAGCCACTGGAAATCATAAGGCACAAATCAATAGACTAGTATCTGGGACCTGCATCTGTCTCCTAAATTTGCAACAGATGAAAAGTGTGAAAAAGAGTAAGGCCTGACAGGAATGTGTGGGCTCTACACAGTAAGTATTCAGAATGAAAAATGAAAGACCCAGTTATTTCATTTCATTTTAACCCCTTATTTCTCACACAAAGTCATCAGATTAAAGACTACTGCACCAAATGAACAAGTGACAGACATCTAAGTTGGAGGCCAGCTATTATTTTCACATATTCTATTTTGTGACAAACAGGTCCTAATATCCAAAGCTGTAGTTTCTTAAATCAACATAGTAAACCCTTTCTGATTGATAATTTCTGAGGCATCTCTTCAAAATGAGAGGCTGGGAGATATGGGAAGTCTTCCATGCTAAGAGACCACCACCTTCTCCTTTAATAGTATGATCTTATTAAAAGGTACCAAGTGGCACATATTCCAGCCTACACCACTTCAGTTACTCTTAGGTTGCTGGTGTCAATACAAAGCAGCCATGATGGATGTGACTTTACTTTTGAAGTTCTATACCTAGTTCTCCTGTGCACTNCTCCATGCCCATTGATACCAGGAGAGTGTCCTTCTCTTTCCTCTTACGACATTTGTATATCACAGAAAAATGGCAAGAGAAAAAAATTAGGCAATATTTGCCCCAGTAAATGCTTTGGTGGTAAGTGTATTAGGATTTTTTTTTCCATTATTCTATGACCCACAAATGAACAAAGTAGAGAATAGATGAGCTGTGCAAGCCAAAGACACAGAAACCAGAGAGGCAGAGGGAGAAGGCTTTCTGTGTCCTCCTTCCCCATCACTCCACGCCCTAACCTGCTGAAGTTCCTTAGAGCCTACAAGACACTGGAAGGGACTTCTGCGGAGGACCCCAATGAGTCACTGTGAGTCACAGCACTGGGCCACAACACCCCTGCTGGTCAGCTAATAACAGAGCTGCAGTCACCTCCAAAGGAAGAAGAGCACACAGCCTTCCAGACAAAATGCAAGAGGGAGAGCACCTTCCCACCCCGTGAGGAACGGACGGGGAGCCAATATTTCCTTCAAGCGTGTTTACAAGGCCGCTACAATAAATGTATAGATCCCAANGCGAGAGATGTATATAATAAATGTCATTGTGACATAACGAGACTAGGAAACAGCTGCCTGGAAACTTTAATGTATTCATGACCATAATTTAAGAATTAACAATTCACTGAGGCATATGCATTAGCAACCACGGGCTCTCATTTAGTTATTTGACATATGCCTGTGCTCAAGTNTTCTCACTGCAAAAAGTATTTTAAAAATTAAAGTATGGAAGCAGAAATTATAGAAAGAATGAAATCANCTAAATACACTCAGACAATAATTAGCCACATGTTGTTTCATATTTTTCCAGATGTTCACNAGGCATGTTTACTTCTACCTTGTTTGTGCCAAGGTNTTTAAATAATAATGGATTCTTTTGTGTTCCTTACAATGGTAGCATCTAAATGATTGAAATGCTTTATAAATACCATGTTTGGGGCCTGGTAATTAAACANACATAAANAGTGACTCACCATTCATTTCAACTGTGAAAACAGCTCATGGATACATTTGTATCATTAATGTGTNAGCNTATTGTTCTTATNATACAATTCAGTTATGGGAACTAGCCTAAGCNGGAGGGGGAGCNAAGNTACTTGAAAACAGCGTCAAAATCTTCAGAGCTGAAAGCCATCCCAGTGGCAATAATGTCGGCACAGAGTCTACNCACAGCNTCTGGAATACTTATCTGCACATACCTTAAGTCCTGGCTAGNATTTATCTTACTTCTTTAAAAATAAGATGGATTCAAAATGAATTTTNCTATCAGTAACTNCCTGGAAGCTCCTAGCAGCTCCTACATTTAATATTTAGCATAAAATACACACCATTCATATGCTTAAAGCTACAGAATACAAAGCCAAGGGACTTTAACATTGACAGNTGAGACATTTATTTGAGCAATAATATAAAACAGAAGACACATCTTGTATAAAGCTAACATAGCATTTTGTGTGTTTAGCCACAAATTAGATCAAGAAGTTTTTTTTTAGTCATATTGTATGAAAAGAGGTTTCTGAAACTCCATCTAGCTAAAATGTGTGCATGGGATGACAAGATGCATAGGGCAACATGCCAACCATCAAATCTCAGTTACACAGTCACCTCTGGTTCTAAATCTAAGCTGGAGTGTGTACATTTCTCACAGGACAGATCCTCTGTGCAGTTCCTGAAAGAAAAAAATATACTCTTTATTTGCCTATTTTCACATCATCTGGCCATAACTTCACTAATTATAAGTGCTAATGCCTGGATGTATGCCTAGTACAGTCCTCAGAACTGCAAGAAAGACAATTATAAGTTGAAGGGAAAAAAGTAAAGGACATGAAGTTGGGAGGGGACATATAGCGAGGGACAGGAGGAGTCAGCAAAAAGGAGAGGATGAAGACAATAAAAGTCCCTTATAAACATCTATGAAATTCTCAAAGAATAAATAAAAAATGTTTTAAAAACTAATTATAAGTTTAGCTGTTTAGTTTATTCTCAACATGACCTTAAGTTTCTCTGCAATATGCATAGATGTTGATACTCCTTTTAGGAACCAAACTACCTAACCCATAGGGAGACTATTAATATCTCACCTAGGCACACTTGAATCAGACATCTTAGCCATGGGAAAATGAGTCTACTGAGAATCCAGCATTCCAAACAGTCTTTTCAAGTGAGGCAGAAATTTTTCTAAATCTGGCAAAGTGTAGCCACTTCTCTAGAATTCTTATAAAGACATCTTGTGAGTCGACTTACATAATACCTGGCTGTTTGCCTTGTAAAAGCCAAAATCAGTCATTATGATNCCATTTTTGGCTTTCTACCTTTCTATGTTTCTGTGTCTCTAGCATTAGCAAAAGGCAGAAGGTAATCCTCAAAAGATATCAGGATATATCAGCAGAAATCTTGCTTGGATCTTGAAATGTCACTGAAGAAGGTGAATACATGTTGCCTTGATGGCAATACATTGATGGCACTAAGGTAAGATGGTAAGTACAGACACCATGAATGCTCAATTACAGATTTGAAAGGCAGCCCCCTTCCAGCTCTCTCTGTCTCTGGTTATATTGCAAAGAGCATCTAAGTATGGCCCTATTCTTTAACAGCACTCCAACAGCAGCTGTGGTAGATTAAAGATGATGCAAGTTCTTCACTCTCCACATCTGGAGTTGACTTGGTGATTTCTTAAAATAACAGGTTAAGGTTGAGAAGGTGAAGTGGGCAGAGTGGTAGCTCATTGGGTAGAGCACTTGCCACCAAGCCTGATGACCTGAGTTTGATACCTAGAAACCCACATGGTGGAAGGACACTACTTCCTCTCTATTGTCCTTTGACCTCCACACACTTGTGGCATGCGTGTGTGCACATACACATACACACACACACACACACACCCCATAAAATTTATTTTAAAGTGTGTGTGTGTGTGTGTGTGTGTGTGTGTGCGTGTGTGTGTGTTCAACAAAAAGATGTTGAAGGGGGATAGGGACTATGGAAGGAGGTTATGTATCATGTACAATACATGCTTGTACAAAAATGGCATTATGTAATATAGTAGCATGTACAATAAATATAATGAAGTTGTTTTTTAAAAGATTTTCTGGGACTCTGGAAGCTAAACCCCGAGAAGCCTCACATAAACCACTCTGAACACCCATTCCTGAAATTCAGATGCCAAGTGTGAGGACGAACCACATGAAGATGCAGTGGATACCCCCTACCATAAAGAGTGCCAGGTGACACCAGCATCCACTGCCTGGCCAAGCAAAGGAGCCATCACAGGATATACAGCCTGCATAAGGAGCCATCACAGGATATACAGCCTGCATAAGGAGCCATCACAGGATATACAGCCTGCATAA
>LZPO01066972.1:38772-50654 GCA_001675575.1 Neotoma lepida
CCACTAACTTTTGGGTATCTTGTTTTATCCCAATTAATAACCAAAACATTTTCAATACCTCCTTTTCAATACGATAAAATAATAACAATAATAATAGGCTTCAAATTCAGCAAACACATAGTCCAATGGTAGAGAAAATGTAAGAGACTAAAATGTGACCAAAAAGTGGCAAGGGTTTTTATTTATGGTAATGATTACAAAAGGAATTTCAAATAAATACATTTAATTTAAGGAAATAATTTATTAAAGTATATGTAGGAGAACGTTTTGTCCGGGTTCTACCAGGCCCCATGTTCCCACAGCTGCTTATAAAATAATTACTCAGAGACACAGTAGGAAGATGTATTTAGCTTCATTTTAGAATATTTTTGTAAAGCTGTCTCAGGGTTTTTTTTGGAAATTTTTGGTCCACATTGGAAAGCCATTTGTAGGAGAACATTTTGTCCAGGTCCCGCCAGGCCCCATGTTCCCACAGCCGCTTATAAAATAATTACTCAGAGGTAATAATTATAACTGCTTGGTCATTAGCTCAGGCTTATTACTGACTAGCTCTTACACTTAAACTCAGCCCATTTCTATTAATCTATATGTCACCACGTGTTCCNTGGCTTTACCTGCATCCNNTTACATGTTGCTCCTTGGGCAGCTGGCTGGCGTCTCCTCATTCAGCCTTTCTCTTCCCAGAATTCTCATTGTCTGCTTATCCCGCCTATACTTCCTGCCTGGCTACTGGCCAATTAGCATTTTATTTATCAACCAATCAGAGCAACACATATTCACAGAGTACAGAAAGACATCCTCATCAAGTATAAAGTATATTATNACTGGAGTTTGAGAGTTTGTAACAAAAAGAAAAATAAGAGTGAATGAGAATCCTCACACAAGGTNAAGAGGAACCATATGGAAATGCTCTGAGAAAACAGGCCAGAGTGGGAACCCAAAATCTCTTATTTTGTTTAAGGTAAAGAGACAGGCAATGCAAAATCCCCAAGNGTGCTCAGTCCAAGTTTAACATGTCACCATCTATTCCTAAATTTCCAGTGCAGGGTACGACCACCATGGCTGTCCCTAAGGTTGTGGCTGGCAGTTCTGAGCATTGCTGCCCTGTTTCTGAAACTATTCATACAGATTTTAGAAGTTAAAAATACAACAAGTCTACTGCAGTTTGACAAGTTATTTGCTGACATGCTGTGAACAGAAAGTTCACAGACTGTAAGACAGCGAATAAGTATTCATGAAGATGAGAGGGGGAAATGATCCAAGGCAAGCTAGAAGCCACAACTGANGGACAACCAAGTTTACCTTCAAAACAAGTTCCGTTCAGAATGTTAAAATTATGTCAGCTTTGGGCACTGTTAGAAGATACGTAACAGAATTACTTTATAAAGATTAAAGAACTGATTTGGCTGGTGGTTTGGGAAATTCCAGTACAAGATGAGGAGACCTNATCACTTTGATCCTCTGATGGGAGTGCAGAATGGCAACGGCAGGGAGCACACGGCAGAAGAAACCACTCACGTCATTGACCAGGAAGCTAAAGGGAATATTGAAGGANCTGGTGTCTCATACTCACCTCAAGAGCATCCCTTAATGACTGAAGAACCTTCCACAAAACTCTTCCTCCTAAAGGTCCACAGCCCCTCCCAACAATAACACCTTGAGGACAAAAGCTTATCATGTGGACCTTGAGGCGGGGGCATTCCACCTCTAAACAATTGCATAGTTCCTGAAGAAAGAAAATCTACACTATCATACTTCAGAGAAGATGAAGTCAAGTAGGAAAACCAGGCCATCAGAAGAGAGAGAATGAAAGGTTGATACAAAAGTGTGAAGAGGTTTGGCAGGAGGCTGCCATTGGAGGGAGGGAAGGAGGGGAAAAAAGGGAGGGAGGGAGAGAGAGAGAGAACAGATTAAGTGAATGGAGAAAAGCTGTAATTTGAGTCCATTCAGTAGACTATGAATACCTATGATAGATGTCTTTGGACTTTCAGAAACAAGAAGAGCATATGATTTCTTCATAAAATCCACACCTAGGAAGATGGAGGTACAGGACAACACCTTGGCTATGAGTGGCTCTAACAAACCAGCCTCNAATTCTTAATGTCATTTTTGTGATTTGATAGGATTACAAATCACCCCACTGCAGACCTCAAGGTTCATTCTCAACTACCAGAAAAGGAAAATGCTAAGTCAAGGAAACCTAGGAGTATGTTATAGTCACTGGGGAAGAAATTTCTTCCGAGAAGCTGACNGCCAGTGACTAGTCAAGCAGCCCAGTGGCTAGAAATGAAGCACTCAACAAAAATGCAAGCTTTTTTTNACTTAGCTAGCCAATTTTCAACTGTTCTCCCAACATACTTCAATGACATATAAATAAGTCTTCCACATATTTTTACCTTACCACAGATAGTTTGTAATTATTTAGTATTTTCTGTATGAGAAATCATCTATCCTGTTGATAATTTCCTAACCAGTGTGTTTATAAATTACAGATTGTTAAGAACTATATCACTATGTACAAATGAAAAAAAACAAGAGGTATTCTTACTCTTCTTATTCCTAACTCCATTTCCTTTATTTTACTTATTCATTCATTTATGTTTTATTTTCTCACAATGCTTAGGACTAAACCTAGCCCTTTATTTTTTTCCATCTTAAAAACATCCATAATATCTGTATTCCCTTCATTTATTCTGTGNTCAGTTCTAGATCGGTCCCAATTATTATGGAAACCCTAAATATGTCATCTAAAAAGGCCTAGCATTTTCAATTAGCCATCCTCAGGACNTCATGAACATATTTCTACTCACAATGCCCAGAATAAGGACATTTAACCCAGTGGCCACCTTGCCCTGGCTCACAGGCAGCCCTACACAGTGTGTAGATAGATAGCNAGGGCTGAAGCCAATCCCAGTCCTTTGAGACTTCAATTCATCAAACTGTCCTAGCCCTTNTCACCTTAGTTCCATGGTTTGGATTGACAATTGTGATGTTGTTCCTCATGGAGTTNTCATGAGGATTAAATGGGAAAGAATGCATAAAATACTCAGTATAACAGAGGAAGAACAGACCATAAAGATTTTAGCTGCTGTGACTTGCTAGAACTCAGATTAACTAAAATGTAAAGGTGAATCCTATCTGAACCCATTGTCAACACCAATGGAAGGTTCACCTGAAACGATGTTTGTGGTGACATGACCACCTTCATCTCCACAGCAACTAAAAGTTCATCAGTCTGTGGCTTTCAACTCAGTGATTAAGAACATTTTCTGCTCTTAAAGATGACTCAAGCTCTGTTTCCAGTACTTAGATCCGGCAGTAAACAATCACCTGCAATAAAGAGCTCCAGGGAATCTGTCTTAGTATACTGTTCTATTGCTGTGAAGAGACACCAGGACCAAGGCAACTTTTAAAAGAAAGTTGAGGGCNTACTTACAGGTTTAGAGATTTGAGTCCATGACCAAATCTCTAAACTTGTATGGGAGGTTTGGCATGGGCAAACAGGTGGGAGGCATGGCAGCAGGCAGGCAGGCATGGCAATGGAGCAGCTGCTGACCCAGAAGCAAGAAGCAGAGAGAGCTAGACTGGGGATGCATGGGCTTTTAAAACCTCAAGGCCCACCCCCAGTGACACACTTCCTCCAACAAGACCTCCTAATCCTTCCTAAACAGTCCCCAGTTGGGACAATGTATGAGCCTAAGGGGGCCATTCTCATTCAAACCAGCACAGGATCCAACATCCTCTTCTGTCTTCTGGAGGCGCCAGGCATACATAATGTGCATATACATGTGTACAATCAAACACTCATACACACAAAATAAAAGTAGATAATATTTTTTAAAAGAAGGAAGAAANAGGGAGAAGAGGAAAAGGAGGAGGAAGAAGCCTTTAGTCAACTTGTACTTGTCTTTCCATATGCTGAGAATTGCTAGATGNGGTGTTTTCTTAGGATAACTGAGCCCAAAGAATGCAGAAACAAGCACTAAACAGAACCCAAAACTGTGTAACTGCTGTTAAATCATGAGATACCAGTTAAAAGTTTGTAAACATCCTGAGAAGAGNAAGATTAGTATGGACTGCAGAAGTCAGCCGAGGTTTCAGGAATTATATATACTCTTTTCCTGTTGCACTTTGACCTCAAGGATATTCTGGTGGGAGAGGAAGGGTAAACACGGAAACTAGACTGGAAACAGGTCTTGGCAGGCACGCACAGGAGTGCTTCTCCAAGAGAGAGGGGAGCTTTTTTTTTATAAAAATTGTATTTGTGGACATTTTATCTGTCTATTTAAAGTTCACTGCCTTTTAGTAAAAGCTCATATAGTTCTCAAAATTAAGCATTTGTACTTATAACCAANGCACACATTCTTAACATAACTAGAATTTTTTGAATTTTGAAAAAGAAATACCACAATTAAGAAAGCTGAGTGTTCAGAACCAACTAATCTGGGCTTATAGGGGCCCACAGAGACTGAAGAGACAACCAGGAAGCCTGCCTGGGACTGATCCAGGCCCTCTGCACATATGTTACAGTTGTGTAACTAGGTCTTCTTGTGGGACTCCTAACAGTGTGAACAGGGCCTGTCTCTGACTCTGTTGCCTGCTTTTGGGACCCTATTCCTCCTTCCAGATTGCCTCATCCATTCTTAATAAAAGAGGAGGTGCCTACTCTTACTGCAACTTGATATACCATGGCCGGCTGATAACTATGGAGGTCTGCCCTTTTCTGAAGAGAAACAGAGGAGGAGGAGTGGATGGTGGAGGAAAGAGGGACGTAGCAGGGAAGAGGGCCTGGGAGGANAGGAGGGAGGGGAAACATTGGTCAGGATGTAAAAACAAAAAAGAAAGAAAGATGACTGTTGTCTTCCTATTTCATAGTTTCTATGTTTTTATAACACTCAACAACCAATAAATATTTAACCTACCCTAAATGTTTATTCAATATAAACCAAATTTCCAGAAGAAATACACTCACTAGATCTAAAGGCATAAATATATCTTTAATTTATCTCTCATATCCTTTCTTGTTGGACTGGGAAATTAATTGCTCATAAATAAAAATATGAATGGATTTTATTATTTGTCTTGCAAATGACACTATGTGTTCAATTTTGGACAACAGTTGCCATAAATTCATAGAAAATGCACTGATTGCTCCACACCTTTTTTTATATATTTTTCTAGAAGGACAAGACTTCAGCAGTGTGGCTTCTTCACACTAGTCATTTCACACAACTATGATTTCAGCAGGCATGGATCTTAGACGCTGCTTTCGCATCTTATTGTACAATTGCTTTATTTTGCAACTGCTTCGCTGATTTCAATAGTTTACAGCAATGTTGTAATAAAATGAAGCCATTCGTAGATCCACAATAAAGGAAAAAGCAAGTTTCTAAGCAGGAGCCAGAAGACTAATAACAATTTATAATACCAAGAAAAAATCTCAGTCTTCCTTAGGGCTTTGCCCACTATCTGATTTCACACCTCAAACTACACTGCAGTGTCCAGTCTCCTTGTGTTTCCCAAACCAGTCACTTAACATCCAAAGCATCAGAGAGAAAGATGATAGAAGCTAGTCTTCCTGGGAACATTCCAAGACAATGTGTGAGTCAGTGTCCTATGTATGACACACCATGTAGGAATAGCTGGCCTATTTTGAACAGCATTGCATTGACTACATTATATGAAAGAAATATACATGAGGGACCACTGACAAATTCTGAGTTTAAGAGCCCAAAATATTGGAAGACAAACAAGACTCCAGTTGCCAGTGACTCTGTGCCAAGGGTTGGCATAAGTTGTTTGCTTAATCCTACAATAATCCCAGAACATAAATAGTATTGTCTTCATTTTCACATAAGAAAACTAGAGCACAGAGAAGCCAGGGGACTTCCCCTAATACACAGTGCAGCCAGGATAGCATTGCAAGCTATCTGTCTAAAAACTTGTCATTTCCTCCCCATGACTCAACACAATAAAACTGATCTTACATCAGTATTATAGAGCCTACACAGGTCATGGAGGGTCGCTTCTCTCTACAATCACTCAGAAGCAGACACACAGTAGCTCCGCCTGAACACAGACTTCCCAGTGCATGAAGGCAGGAAAAGGAAACGAGGAATATTTCACAATATGACCTTAAAATTTCCANCTGGAAGGAACATTAAGTCACTTCCCCCCTTATTTCCTTAATCATTACAAGACATACGCCCGTGCCTTTAGGGGAAGTGGGACACTCAATCTTGCCTTGTGTCAGGAAAGCAGAGAAGCAAGCATTTCAGGAAAGACCTGATGATAACCATAGAGGATATCAGCAAATGGGGTTTACAAAGACGGAAAGAGTGTTGACTGTGGCAGGATGGTCAAGCTTCCAAGAGCTCCTCCATGTTTTAGCTGTGTTGAAGAATCATGGGCATGTGCATCGTAAAGGCAATGCTGTGCTCCAGTAGAAAACTGTATGCTGTCTAAAAAGCATGCACTGGGCATCTGATTCTGGCCCCATTATGTGATGTTATAACTGTAGATTGTAGATAACTGATTGCAATGCAAAACAATTCTGACCTGTCCAGTAAAGTTGAAATTCATTTGCCTCCTTCTCAGCTCAGAAGTCAGTATTGCTTCTGTGTGCGCTTTCATCTCCATATTCTTGAATGGAGATTCTTGAAACTGGCTTCAACACCCACCTGGTTCCTTAATTATACATTAAGCCAAAGTCTTCGATATAAACATTTTATGTGCATGTGGGTCGTGAATTTACGTTTTGTTTTGTTTTGTTTACAAAATCTCTTTTAACAGTAAGCTTTCATTGCATGACAGGTCATAGAAAAAAATTGTGACAATAATACAGAAAATTTCCAACCACTTAACACTCAACTTTCCCTATTAACGTTTTACATATATGTTACATTTATTTAAACTAATGAACCATGACAGATCCCTTATAAGGAAGCAAATACTCATGCTGTATTCATATTTCCTCAGTTTTAAACCAATGTACTTTTCTGGTTCGAGAATAATAGGATGCCACATTGGAGGCAGTTAACTTTCTCCTCAGGCTCCTCATAGCTGAGAGTGTCTCACTTTCCTTGTTTTTAATGGACTTGATAGCTTCTAGGTGTATGAATAGACAACTTTGTAGAACATTCTTCAGCTGGTGTCAGTCTCATGTTCCTCTATGATCAGACTGTGGCTGTTGGCTTTCAGAGGACCTGCACGATTGTCACATGCTTGTCACATCATATCAAGAAACACAAGACTAAATGGCCTTAATCACTGGGTGATAGTGGCTCAGACCTCTAATCCCAGCACTTGGGAGGCAGAGGCAGGCAGATTTCTGTGAGTTCGAGGCCAGCCTGGTCTACAAAGCTAGTTCCAGGACAGCCAGGGCTACACAGAGACCCTGTCTCAAAAAACAAAACAAAAAACAAAATGGCCTTAATCACTTGTCTACATTTCATCAATTTTCTTCAATTTACATCAAAATGATCATAGAGGGCTGAGGAGATGGCTCAGTAGACAAAATGCTCACCGTGCACTCATGACCAGAGTTCAGACCCCTAGAACCCATATAGATGCTGGGTAGGCATGGAAGCCACCAGTAACCCCAGCATTTGGGAACAGAGACAGGATCCCCAGGGCAAGCTGGATAACTAGAGCAGCAGAATCAGCAACTCTAGATTCCATGAAAGACCTACATCAGAAAATAAAGTGAGAGCAATCAAGAAAGACATCAAATGGTCAACTTCAGGCCTCCACATGCACATAGAGTTCATGAACACTGCACACACACATGTGAACATTCACACAGGCATACACACGAGCACATAGGAAAAACAGAACGAACTTATGGAGCCTCATTTTATGCCCAAACTCTGATGAAATATTACTTTATACCCTAACACAGTGGTTCTCAATCTGTGGGTTGTGACCCCTTTGAGAGCAAATGACCCTTTCACAGGTATCACCTAAAACCATTGGAAACACAAATATTTAAATTATGACTCATAATAGCAAAATTGCAGTTAATGAAGTAGCAACAAAAATAATTTTATGGCTGGGGGTCATCATAATGTGAAGAACTGTATTAAAGGGTCACAGCATTAGGGAGGTTGAGAACCACTGTCCTAACAGATAGTTTTGGTGACCTGAAGCTGAGCTCTTTTATTTGGCTTCTGAGTCTCTTAAATGTAATGCATTATCATTGTGGTGATATTGTGTCCCCCAATATATTGTGCACTCTAATAAACTTATCTGGGGTCAGAGAACAGAACAGCCACTAGATAGACATAGAGGCCAGAAAATGGTGGCACACACACCTTTAATCCTATCACTTGGGAGGCAGAGATCCATCCAGATTTCTGTGAGTTCAAGGCCGCACTGGAAACAGAGCCAGGCATGGTGACACACACCTTTAATGCCAGGAAGTGATGGCAGGAAGCAGAAAAGTATATAACGCATGAGGACCAGGAACTAGAGTCTTTTAGCTTTTTAAGCTTTTAGGCTTTTAGCAACTGAGATCCATTTGGATGAGGACTCAGAGGCTTCCAGTTTGAGGAAACAGGATCGGCTGAGAAGCTGGCGAGGTGAGGTTAGCTGTGGCTTGTTCTGCTTCTCTGATCTTTCAGCATTCACCCCAGTATCTGGCTCTGAGTTTTTAATTAATAAGACCATTTAGAGACTCGTGTTATATATCATTGCTGATTTGATGTTATGTGTTCTTTTCTCTAAAGCACTTCCATACTTTCTGGCATTAACCCGTATATTTTCCAATCAGCCTTAGACTCATCCCCATCTCTACAAAGCTCTGGTTCAGTTTATTGGAGAATAATTACAAACAGGATCCTACCCGACAGTGCACTTGCCTTTTACTACTGGAGCCTCATCCGTCATTGTTTCTAGGCTTCCTCAGCTGACAGAGGAAGGAAATATAGGTATATATAATAACTCTTCTACAAACATGTATCTATAAAACCTTCCAAACGCATCCAACTCTAGCCCTATTAAGATTAAGACAATGACATGATGCCCAAAACCTAAACCATAACGTTCGTTCTGTGGATCCTGAGGCTCATCCATGAACTTCCATTCCAATAATAAGAGACTTGGCTCTGAGCACCCACCACTCACTTCCTGGACCATTTGGTTCCAGGATACATATGTAGCAGGATCAAGACCAGTAACTCATATCGCTGCATGAAACAACCTTTTCAACTGGGGCACACTGTTTACTCTTAGTTTCTTCTTTGCCTTTATTCTTCTAGGCTCCATTCATCTCCAAAGTTATTTAGGTCACCACCCTTTGCCCTGATTCCATTTAGTGACATTGTTTCATAAGTGGCTTTGAAACACCATACTGCTTTATCATTTTCCGCATTGACCCTGGAATCCCACAATCTCCTAAATGATTTTTTTATTTGTATACATTAAGGTTCACTCATAGAACTATAAAGTTATAATTATTTTAATAAATGCATATCATCATATGTTCACAATCACACTTTCAAACAGAATACTTTCATCAACTTTAAAATATCCTGTACTTCATACTCAGTCCTGCCCTGAGGCTACCACCAAATTAAAATTGTTTTACTGTTGATATCATTTAACCTTTTCCAGAATGTAGTTAGAATCATACACTACACAGCTTTCCACATAGATGAATGCATTTAAGATTCATCCAAGTCTTCTGTGATTTGATAATTCATTACTTTCTGTCACTGAATAATATTTAGTTATATGATGTATCACAGATCATTCATCCACTGAAAGACATCTAGGTTGATTCCACATTTTCTTGATTATGAATGAAACTTCCACAAACATTCTGGAGTTTTAATGTGGACATAAGCTTTCAGGTTGATTTGGTAAGTACCTAAGAGTATGAGTTCAGGATTTTACAAAACTATTTTTAGCACTTTTCGCTTAAGATTATTTTTAACTGGCACTCTGTCTTTTAAAATGACTAGGCCACTTTCTATTCTCGCCATCAATGAGCAAGGTTCCTGTAGCTTTGCATCCTCATGAGCAGCTGGTGCTGTGGGGGCAGATTTTCACTTTGTGTTGTTGGATTTTTGCCATTCTGATAGATGTATAATGTTATCATGTTGTTGTTTTAATTTGCAATTCCCTGGTTACAATAATGTTATACACACACTCGTGAGCACGCGCGCACACACACACACACACACACACACACACACACACACACGTGTAGACAGATTGGAGAGATAGGAAGAGGGGAAAAGAGAGAGGAGACATTGAGAGAGAAGAGAGATTCTTCTTTAATGGAGTAAACCTTCAGCTTTTCCATCCATTATTTAACTGAGAAGGTGATGACTGTAGGGTAAATTCCTTTCATGAGTACTGATATATATTTAATTTCCTCTTCACTCTTATTTGGGGGCAGTTTGTGGACTGTAGTGTGAACTGCTCTTCTCTAAAGACAGCACACTTAACTATTGCCTGTCCTAATCTCTGGGTTGTTGCCACTGGTGAGAGCGATGTTGATGACAGTCATGGCAACAGTTACTGAGTGCTGGCTGTGTGCCATAGTGAGACTACTGATGATCACAGTCTTATCAACAGTTACTGAGTGCTGACTATGTGCTGCTGTGGACACTGTGTGTGTTTCATGGATTCTTTCATTTACTCGTCACAATTATCTTCGAAGTTAGGTACAGTCAATGACTCTGTTTTATGAACAAGGACACTGAGACGTAGGTAACATTAAGAAACTACCTCATATTTATAGTTATCAGCAAATTGAAGCATTATGGAAAACAGAGTCCAAAGCCTGTGATCTCACTATAGAGCATCCCATACTGCCTAGAAACCAGAGAGCTAAAAAGCTAGAATAACTCTATTCTTTCTCGGTTCTAAAAAAAACCCTCCATCTCAGATACAAATTAGTCGTTTCGGAAATGACCAGAGGGGGGAAAAATCATCACTACCTGAGCCAGAAATGGAACAACACTTATCTCCCACAAATAACTCAGAAGTAGCAAAAATAATATTATCTTGGACAAAAACCCACTGCTACTGACTAAGAAACAGAGGAGTAGGCCACCTTTGCCTCAAGGATGGACTACTTAGACAAAGGGAGATTTGGCCATCTCTGAGTCATAACAGTGTTGTACCATGTCCATCCGCAGTTCTGTGCCTAACATGCTGTCAACCGTAGCATCCAAAGCTGTCACATTGTTTCATAATGACTGAGATGATTCTTCCATTGTTCTGTGAAAGTAAAACTGACACCAGTGGTGAGTGATGACCACTCTAGAAATCACAGCAACTAAGACATTTAGGGACTGTCCCAATGATACAATGACCCCTGTCTCCCAGTCTCCCTATGACCAATCATCACCTCATAAGACACAAATCAAGAAATCGGTGCCTCATGAGAATGAATGATGCCACATGCACCTCAGCATCTGGCTATCTAATGTCTCTACTGAGCCTGGATCAGCCCTCTGCAGAGGGAACACAAGAGCACGTACTGTGGAGAAAGGCTCCATCTCCACATGCTCAGCCTCCAGCCCCAGGCCCTGGGTCCTACAGGTCCAGCTGTCACCAGGAGTTGGGTATGTTTTGTTTTGTTTCAGTCTTGTTCTTGAAAGCTAATGTTTTGAGTTTGCGTAAAGATCTCCTCAAAAGATGACTGCGCTGGCTAGTTTTGTGTCACTCTGGTTAGTTTTGTGTCACTCTGACACAAGCAAAAATCATTTTGGAAGATGGAACTTCACTTGAGAAAATACCCCCACCAGATTGGCCTGTGGGAAAGCCTGTGGGAGATTTTCTTGATTGATGTGGAAGGGTCCAGATCACTGTGGGTGGGGACACCCTTGGGCTGCTGGCCTGAGGCTGAGCAAACCAGGAAGAGCACACGC